>VZQC01002950.1:450334-478786 GCA_009823505.1 Rhizomys pruinosus
TTTTTTGGTCTTTTCAAGACAGGGTCTCCCTGTAGCCCCAGCTGTCCTGGAACTTGCTCTGTAGACCAGGCTGGCCTTGAACTCACAGAGATCCGCCTGCCTCTGCCTCCCAAGTGCTAGGATTAAAGGCATGTGCCACCAAGCCCGGCCAACTTAAATATTCTTAACTGAGTGGATAAGTAACTGCAGTGCATCTAGATTATGAAACATTATTCAGATTAAAAAGAAATAAGCTGTCGCTTTAAAAAAGATATATATGGATAACCCTCGACTCAGATTCCACAGCACAAGAGTCTAGCCAGGAAAGGATGCAGACTATGATTCCATCATCTGACATACCAGAAAAGACAAAATTAGGGAAATGAAGGGACCAGTGGTTGCCAGGGGTATGTGGAGAGAGAAGAGTGACTACATGAGTGTAAGAAGATTTTAGGGCAATGGAACTGTTCAGCGTGATACTATAATGGTAGCAAATGTATATTTATCAGAATCCACAGAATGTGCAACTCAGAGTGAACCTTAATGTAAACTGTGGACTGCTGGTGATTGTGACAAGTCAGTGTGGGTTCATCAGCTATAAAAACTGTGCCACTTGGGTGAGAACTGTGGATAGTGTGGGTGTGGGGGTGTGGGTGTGGAAAAGAGCCCTAAGGAAATAATCCAGTCTTTCTGCTTGATTGTGCTACTAATCTATAAGTGCTCTGAAAACTAACATTTATTTGGGGGAAAGAAACCCTCAACTTTCTCTTTTATGATTTTGGAGGAGATTGTGTCTCCTTGTGAGCACAGCTAAGAGGAGAAAATGAATACTCCAGTTCTCTATGGACTTGCCAATTGCCATTCAATGTCTTCCATCTAAGAAGGAAGAGTAATAGGAGAAAAGCAGGGTCAGAGTGCAGCTACAGTTGTGTGGGAAAGTGTGGAGGAAGTGGACTGGAATAATCGGGACAATCAGGGTCCTATTTACAGCAGATTGTGACCTATTTCTTAACCAGCAATTTGCGGCCAGACTGTTCCACTTTGCCTCCACAATGGGATGCTGGGATGCTATGGTGGTGGAAGAAAGCGAGATCTGAGGAGACCAGGCAGGGCAGAAGCACATGCCTCATAAGACATAGAAACAGACTGTGGGCATAAAGCCAAGAAATACACAGAATTCAAATCTAGGAGACCAGAGGAGAATAATCTGAGCAGTGGACCCCGGGCAGAACATCTGACCAACAGGAAAACTTCATAGAGTCAGCGCACAGCCAAGATCTGTGTTCTGGTGAAGACACCCTTTATCTTTGAGTTGTGCTCTTTGGTGTAATGTTTTTGGAGAAAGCTACCTTGTCTGTAGGTCTGATGCACTGGGGGTCTGGTAGCGAGAATGCTATAAAGAGATGCCAGGAAACCCAGTTGAACTGAAAAATGCCTGCTTGGAGTTCAGGATGCCACCGGCTCAGCTCATCACCTGAGCACATAACAGAGAGTGAAATCAGTTTCCTCGAAGTCCCCCAGGAAGTTAGCTGCTGAGCCAAGAATTCTTCCTCACTGAAAGGAGAAAACTGGTTAAGAAGGAAATGTTTTCATGAAATCCCACGACTATATTGTACCCATTACCCCAAAGAAATCATTTCCGCTTAGTCCTAGTTCTGCTTAAATTTACTAGCCGTCTGGACGTTTCTCTTTGTGCAGCTTGTGAATATTTTAAGAGAACATCTGTTGATACTTAAAATGAATGGAAACAAAGGGATCATCTCAGTTTGTGGAGAGTCATGGAAAGATAATCAGCAGAGCTTCCATTTCAGGAAAGAAGCAGTTATCTGTTTGTGGAGCAGATTCAACACTGACAGGAATAGTGATAGTGACTGTGAAGACGGCAATAATAATGACGATTATCATAATAAAAAAGATGTTAGATGCTGTTGACACTCTCCTAAGGTCAAATATTTGCTGCTGTAAAATCTGGCCAGGGGAAGTTTTTCTGGATTCTCATGGTTTTCCAGGTTTGTTGCCTCTGTCCTAACCCAGGGGCTGGCAGAGTTTACTCTCTTAGTGTGAAAAACTTCAAATGTTACTGTGATGCCTATGTCAGGGGAGGCGCTCTTTGAATCATATTTTAATAGTATTGTAAAAGTTTAAATCTGTGATGTTGGAATTTTAAGGTTGAGAGTAGAGGTTGTGGTGGAGCTCAGGGGTAGGGGCAGTATTTGGGGACTTATTAGGAGTTCTTTGGTCATCCTTAAAAATAAGCAAAACATTTGCAAGCTGCAAAGGACCATTAGTTGCTGAAATAAATGATTTTTTCTTATTCTAGGTGACCAAGAGCAGATGCTGACATCGGGGGATGGAGGAACCATGACTAAAAGGTGAATAATTAACAGTTTCCAAGTATATGAAGCATTAAGTTACGGTGGCTGAGAAACACCTGCACGTTATAGCTATGCAAGCCAAAAAAGTAGCACAAATGCAGGTAGGAGTGAATGAAAAGATGACAAGCTGGAGAAAGAGGAATTCGAATTCATCCATGCTCATCTACAGACTTTTTTTTTTTAATCTTTTTGAGACAGGGTCTCCCTGTAGCCCCAGCTGTCCTGGAACTCACTCTGTAGACCAGGCTGGCCTTGAACTCACAAAGATCCACCTGCCTCTACCTCCCAAGTGCTAGGATTAAAGGCATGCATCACCACGCCCGGCTAACAGACATTTACTGAGCATCTACTAGGTACTGGGTAGAAGTTGGAAGTGTGAAGCTAAAAGCCTCTGGTCCCAGTTAGCTCACAGAGTCCTGGGTCTGCTGCACTGGATATCTTTCGAGGGCTGAGGCACATCAGCCAGGCCATTACCTCCCACCCGGCAAGACTTGCTCCCAGTAGATGACTAATAAGGATGCATTACATGAATGAGTGAGGTTAGGTTCCACCAGTGGAAAAGACCGAGTCATCTGGTAAACCACAGATTCTGTAATCCAGCCTGGGACGATTTATTTCTTCCTGGAGCCTGGACAGGGACTGTCAGAGATCCATATTTTGCTGAAGACTCCAGTTATCTGGAGGCCTGGTCCGTGGTGTGCTGTTTTTAGAGAAAGGTGACTGGTCTCTGAAGAAGGCCAAGTTTTGCAAATCAGACCTGAAACTTGACCAGCTCTCCAAGTCAACCTCTTAGGCCTGAGACTTATGTTTAATTGTGTGTCGTCACCAGGTATCTTCTGTGCCAAGAGCACAGATTACTGCTTCCAAAGCAGAGACCTTTTTTGGAGTTCTATCTCCCGAATCTTGCCGACTGGAGTCAAAACAGTGCCTGGCAGTGTGAGTGATACTTGCTACCCCAGAGCAGCACGAGTCACCCCAAGAAAGACCTGGAAGGGTTCCATTCCTCATGCCTGCCTTGCGGGAAAGAGATGTGCCAGGCACAGCACCCAGAACGCTCCTCACGTTCAGTCTGCATGTGACTGGATGTCCACTGGGTAGAGATGGCAGCATCGACTGTGTGACTGTCCACCACCTGCCCGTGGATCCCAAGGTGTTCCCCTTTTCCCCTTGGAGCTCACGGTGTGACGCCCACACATAGGTCTCTGAGCCGGAAGAGCTCCTTTCTTCCTGTTGCTTTTCCTCACCTTCAATAAACCTTTCTCATCTTCTATTATGCAATCGCAAAGGGAGCACTTAATTAACAGGCTGCCATTGTATGGAGGATGATTTGGAAGCTTAAAGCCATTTAAGAAATCTCACACTGTTCCAGGCGACAGAAGCAGTGGGACACACCATCTGGGAGGGCGCTTCCGCCGAAACAGATGCCAGTGTTTTCGTGATTAAGAGCCTAATATCGTAACACCAGTGCATTGTGCCATTTGGTTAGGAGATAAGCCCTCAGAGTGAGTGTTCTCAGGTCTCACCAAATCCTGCAGTATCAAAATATTTGCTCTGGCATAGGATCCTGGTTTATTTGCCTTTCCGTGTCCCTGTGTAGCCAAGGCAGGGCTGGGCAGGATGAAGGAGCTGAGTTAAAACTTACTGATGGGGCTGGAGAGATGGCCTAGCGGTTTAGAGCAACGACTGCTCTTGCAGAGGACGGGGGTTCAATCCCCAGCACACACATGGTGGCTGAGAACCGTCTTCAACTCCAGTTTCAGTGGAATCCAACGCCCTCTTCTGACCTCCATGGCATTGCACGACACGGGTGCACAGACCTACATGCAGACAGTACATTCATACACATAAAAAAAAAACAACAACTTACTGATGAGTTAGCTGTCTGTGGGTGTGGTTTACAGTCAGAGTACGGTCCCTAAATGGTCTGAAGACAACAGCAGATTGTTTCAAGATTAAGTGATTGTTTTTTTTTTGTTTTTTTTTTTTTGTTTTTTTTTTTGTTTTTTGAGACAGGTTTCCCTATAGCCCTGGCTGGCCTCACAGTCACAGAGATTCACCTGCTTCTACCTCCTGAGTGCTGGGTTTTCAGGCCTGTGCCACTATGCCCAGCAAAGATTAAGTAATTAAAAAAAATAATATTTTTTTAATTTTAAGAATTTCATACAAGGTATTTGATCATATGTATCCTCCCCTCCTCTAAGTGGTTTTTGACACGGAGCCTTTGTTTCAGAACAAAATCACCAGTTTTGGCCTTCTATTGCCTGTGTTACTTTAACCCTTATCCGTATCACCTTGACCGAGCACCTACTATGTGTCAAGCTCCATGGGAAAACAAAAAATAAAAGAATAGGATTCCAGTGCTTCAGTGCCTGCAGGAACTGCAGAAGCTCACACATTCCCCTTAAAACATAACCATGCCTGTCTACCTATTTTGCACACAAAATACCCTCTTCTTATAAAAAATGTAGAACACCCACATGAACAAAGTGCCAAAAATCATGACCCCTATATCTCATGGGGAGTATATACCCCTATATCTCATCGGGAGCCCATGAGATCAACCTGTGTTTTCTTCTAGTCCTTTCTCTGGTAACAGTTGTGCCTGGGTGTCCCCCAGTTAACTAAAGACAAAAAGAAAGAGCAACTCCAAATCAACGAAATTAGAGATGAAACTTGTGTTTCACACTTCAGCGAAGATGCCCATGGAGGCAGCTCCCCGATTACTCCGTGATATCATTCTTAACCTCCTGTCTACTTTGCTAATTAACTTCTTGCTCTTCTGGGAATGGTCTCTTCATCCCTGTGGCTACCCAAATGCTACTTTCTGCTAGCTTTGGGGCCTTCCTTTCCTCTGGAAGACTGTCATCTCTATCGGATAGAACCTGAGGTTCTATCCACCTCATCCATTGTCTGACGGGTCTTGGCTTGGATCGTTGTCTCTCCCACATAGCTGGCTGTGCCTGTGGCAAATCTCAATGTCTCACATTTCTTCAGAGAGAGAGAAAGAGAGAGAGAGAGAGAGAGAGAGAGAGAGAGAGAGAGAGAGAGAGATTAGAACATGTGGAATTCCTGTCAGTGGTAAACAAGGTGAGATGAAGGGCAAATCATCAAGTGGTCCCTCTCAGCTCCCTCCCTGCACCTCTGTGTGCTCAGACCAGCTTTTCCAGAATTCTACCTGCTTTAGAGTTTTCCCTTCAGTCCCAAGATACACTCCCCAGTCATTGTGGTGGGTTACAAGGTTCTGAATGGTTTGACTTTGACTGACCAATCTTACCCTGCATCAAGCTTTCATCATCTCTCACCACAATCTTACCAACTTTCTTCTTACAAGAAGCATTTGCCCTTATCCTTCTGCTGCCTTACCCGTCCCTCCCTCCTCATCTTCTCAGTCTTTTTTTTTTTTTTTTTTTTGAGACAGGGTGTCCCTTTAGTCCCAGCTGGCCTGGAGCTCACTATGTAGACCATGGTAGCCTTGAACTCACAGAGGTCCGCCTGCCTCTGCCTCCCAAGTGCTGAGATTAAAGGCGTGCACCACCATGCCTGGCTTCTTCTCATCCTTCTAGGTCTGGCTCCTGAGCTCTTCAGAATGCAGACATCCTCTTCTGCTTCCTGATAGCACCATGTCCCTGTGCCGGTAGGCACTCTCATGGTGGAAATTGCAATTGGGTTACATTTTTTCCCCATGAATGGTCCCCCGTCCAGAAATGATGTGGAATAGGAGAGAATAACGTACTTGGTTTTGCTCTCTGGCGAGATTCTAATTTCTACTACAGCTCTCAATACATATTGTTGGATAATAAGTAAATTGTTCCTCAGTTGTCAACACCAGCGGGTAGAAGCTGCCGTGTCCTCCTCTCCACTGTATTCACTCTAGGTCACTTCGTCCAATGCCAGGCACTAAGAGGGCAATACGCCATTAGCTCCCTGGCCTTCCAAACGGGTTCACAAAGCATTGGGATGAGTTCCATATCACCCCTGCTACCTTCCTTGGTTGGCCCTTTTTCTTTTTACAGAAAATCTCTCAACTGGGGAAGCTCAACACCACTGTCACCATGAAGCCTTCCCTGGTCTCCCATCAGTGGATCCTCATTCTGTCCTCTTGGGTGCCCACGGAGCTGACTCTTCCCCTCTTGAAAACACAGTAGGCTGTGCACAGACGTGTTAGTGCATCTCCACTCTGGCTTGTCCAAAGTCCCCAGCAGGGCCTGGCTCCTTCCTGCTGATCTCATGCTTCGGCCCGAGTCCTCAGGGCAACAGGTGTGTTAGCTGCTCCTCTGCCCTTCAGACCATTCACAGCCTCTTGTGGTCTGAGACACATGCTCTGCTCTCCTGTCTGCAGCCCTTCTCACCTCCACTATCTAACTTCCATCTCCCTAACTGCTTATCTGCCAGGCCTTCCCTGCAAAGTGGAAGCTCTTCCTGATTGTGTGGTCACTGAGGAGGCCTTCTTCTCCAATGGTTTCTTGGGCTGCAGCGTTTCTCCCACTTCTCTCACCTGTCTTTCCTGTTAGGATTCATCTTCCCCAAGGCCAGGGCTGGGACAGGGTTGCCTGTCTCACCCGGCTCATGGTGAGAGCTCAGTAATTACCTGGTGAATGAACATACCTAGAAGCTGTCTTGGTCATCTTCATAAGCTTCAGTGTGTCCACTCTCCACTCTACTCTGCACATAGTGGGGCTCAGAAACATTTATGTGTATAGAAAGAGATGGAAATAGTGTCTCCAGATGTCTGTGGATGGAGTCAGAATGAGAGCACTGTATAGCAAGGCCGAGAAGGCAAGGCCATTCTTATCCAGACCTGTGTCACCAGTATAGGCATGTGCACGCATCAGAGTGCCACTAAGTATATCATGTCATTAGCACAAATAACCAAGAATGATACCAGAGGGCTTTACCCCATTGCCACCTGCCACACGTAAGGATTTCTTTCTGCCCTTGAGCTTTAAGCCACTCAATGCCTGCAGGCCAGTGGCCGAGCCCCAGCCCTGCAGACTTTCCCCTGACCCAGTGCCATGTTCCTCATCCTTCTGCTTTCTAGAAACATCTGTTTGCAGGCCTATGCCCCTGCCTTATGCAGCTGGAGCTCCTGCAAGTTTCTTCACTGGCCAGTGAGTCACAGCCCTTTTACTCATTAATTTTTAAACAGCTTTGCTGTCTGTGGATCATGATTCACTGTGGCTCCTGAGAACCAGTCAGCACAGATGAGCTGGGTGTTGGTCAGTGTGCAGGAGAGGCGACCTGGATGTGCTTAGCCTTCAAGTCACTGTCTAGGCTGGTTACTGCACCAGGACCAGGGATTCTCTGAGCTGAACTGCTGCCAGGATAAGGGTGAGCCTGGGAGGTTCCCCAGGAAGCTCCCTGTCATTAAGCTCCTTGCAACTGTGAAGGGAAATCCATGGGGATAGAAAAAATTAGGAAACAGCCACCTTCGCCTCAGTCTAGTCATTATCTGTTTTCTACCCATCCATCCATCCATCCATCTATTCACTCACCCGTCGGTCCATGGTTTCTCCAGCCATGCACTTTGTACAACTCTCTGCCATGCCTTGAAATACATTTGACTATCAGATCACCTAAGATCCCCCTTTCTCGTTATCCACCCACCAATAACCCCCCATTGATTTATTTCCCACCTGCCTGTCTTAGTTTAGTCTTCCATCCATCTGTCATTCCTTCCATCCATCATTCATTCATTTCAATCAGCATCCACTTTGCTTGATGCTGAAAACACATTAGAAGAACTCACTCCATCCTGTCTGGATTAAATAAATACATACGATAGAAGCCTAGGGTGGTAGGGGTGATAATAGGAATAAAAGCAATTACAGGTGGGTAAAATGGCAGTTATGGAACTAATTAAAGTAGGATAATAATAGTAATAATAGCAACCCTATTACAGTAGAGTAATAATGGTGCAGAGCCTAGCAGTAGTTATGAGTAGTGATTCACTGAGTACTGTTCTAAGCTATTCCCAGGAAATGGTTTATTGGAGACAATACCCCAGCCGTGGGACTGAATGTCCCTTATGTGAAATATGTAGAGACAGATGTGTTTTGGATTGGGGACTTTTTTTAGATCTTGGAATAGGCATTACTCAAAAAGTTTCAGGTTTTAGAGCATTTTGGGTTTCAGATGAAAGATGCTCAAACTTAGTATTTTTATGTCCAATGTTCAGATGAAAGAAACAGAGGCTCACAGAGGTCGAGAGACTCCAAGGGTGCATAGATTTTAAATACTCAAAACAGGATTAAAAGAGTTAAGTTGAGAGGCTGGAAAGATGACTAGTGAGTAAAACTGCTTGTCAAGTGTAATAAAAACCAGGATGGCGGAGTACACGCAGCGTTATCTCAGGGAACAGGCAGATTCCCAGAGCTGGCCATCTGCTATAGTCACCCAGTGAGCTCTGGGTGCAGGGAGAAACCCTGTCACAAAATAAGGTGGAGAGCAGTAGAGAAACACGTCCATCATGGACCTGTGGCCTCCACACACACTCTCACACACATGCAACCACACTCACATGTACACAAACATGCAAACACATACATTACACAAACACAAATAAAAAAATAAGCAGTTAAGTTGTATCAGCAATACCATCTCTCTAAGCCTTACTTTTCCTCTCTAAAAATAAGGGGCCTTCTCAGAGACAATACAAATATGTAGCCTTGAATCCATGTGCACCGAGTGATGTGTCTAATAAGCTTATTACCCAATCCAGATTGGGGAATAAGAATGGGGTCCAGAGGAAGTTAGACATATATATATAGACATATTGTTGAGAAAGAGTATCACTATGTCGTCCTGGTCAGCTTGGAACTCACTCTATGGACCAGGCTGGCCTCCAACTCACAGAGATCTGTCTGCCTCTGCCTCTCACTGCTGAGATTAAAGGTGTGTACCACTATAGCCCCAGCATGTCTATTTTCATTATCATAATCCATGCTTGTAATAAGGCAACCAAAAATCATCAAAAAGAAAAATCTCATGATTCCATTACCTAGATATTATCACTGCTAGCATACTGGATTCTGTTCTTTGAAATTATATATATATATATGTATATATATATGTATATATGTATATATATATGATGTATGTATATATGAATGAATAAATATAAACTATATGAATGAATAAATATAAACTTTACCAAAATTGGATATATCATATTATACAAAAGTTTAACACTGTAGTATGGCATGGATCTCCTGTGCTTAAAGCCAGCCATAGCTTCTGCATGGCTGCTGTGTTCCTCTCATTGCTGTCCTTCTCCTCCTCCATATGGGCGAGAGGCTCTGACTGCAGACAACAGAATCCACTCCTGTGAGTTTGAGTAGCAAGAGATTTATTAATAACAGATCAAAAGTGCATTTTATATTTGTTTTTGTTAGAGCATTATTACTAAATAGTTCATAAAGTTATTGAGTGGGCTGAACAAACAGTCTCTGGGGTGAGCAGTCTGGAAGATAGCTCTGCAAACCACAGCACAGAACAGGGCCACCAGAGCAGCTGCAGACGGGGGAAATGGCTGACATGGCAAACAAACGAAAACAAATCCAAACCTGCCCCCCCCCCACACACACCAAAACAAAAAGAAACCTTGATGCCTGTCTTTGTGTGAAACTGTATAAAGCTCGTGGCATGAGGCTAGGCGCCTGGGAAGACTCAGAGTCAAGGAGTGAGGAAACTGTTTCCACATCTCCCTGGAAAGAGCTGTGAAGCCACCCTGGAGAGGGCAAGGGTCCAGGAAGGAGGGAAGAATTCAAGCCATTTTTACCATCTACAATGTTAGGGAAGACTTGCTGAAGCAGGAGATGACTGAGCTGGTTATGACAGGATAACTGAAGGTGGTGGGGGGGGGGGCAAGGTGACAGGCCAGTACTGGTGGGAGGGAATTAGGAGCACTGGCATACCCAGACATCCAAGAACTTACCTGGGGGTGACAATGGTATATTAGTCACTTTTCTGTTGCTGTGATAAAACCACCATGACCAAGGGAACTTATAAAAGGAAGAGTTTATTTGAGGTTACGATTGACAGTTCCAGGGAATTAGAGTCCATTGGGGGGGGGCATGGTGGCAGGGGCTGGAGCAGGAAGCTGAGGTTCACATCTTCCAGCGGATACAGGAAGTGGAGAGAGAGAGAGCAACTAGAGACCAGAAAGGCTTGTTGTACTCTCTAAGCCCACCCCCAGTGACGTACTTACTTCCTCCAGCATGGCCACACCTTCTAAGATCTCCCAAAACAGCGCCACCAACTTGGGACAAAATGTCTGAATACTTGAAGCCTGTGGTGGATATTCTCATTCAAACCACCACACTAGCAGTTCCTTATAGTTACAGTCTGAGCATGTAAGAGGGGAATAGCAAATGAGGCCAGGAAAGTGAATAGTGAGTCAGAAAATGAAGGGTCTTGTCACAGCGAGAACAGGGATGGACTCCCTCTGTGTAGTCCTCACAGGATACTTCTGACATCAAAGCATACATCTTCCCAAGAATTAAGTAATTCTTTGGCTCTCTGGACACCTACCAGATGTCCTGTAATTCGATTAAAACAATAATGATGTGGAGTTGGGGTAACAGCTGGAGGCTGAGGCCTCAGTGTACCATTTCTGACACTGGTCACAAGTCCCAGTGTAATACCTGTACTGATCACTTCTGCATAAATAAGCAGGTCCCACCGTCTACTGTTTTGGTCTGCTAATTTCCTAGTCTTCTCACACACAGATGTGACTGTTACTCAGGAATGGCCAAAGGAAGAGATGCTCAGGGCAAGGCATAGGGTAGGGCATCGCCTGGTGCTTTCATGCCCAATGTGGGCATGGCACCCGGGAGCATCTCCATACATTTGTCAGTTTGGAAGTTCTCTGAACTCCTAGTTTTCTGGAGGCTTCCTAACATCAGCATGCCGGATCCACTGACTGGCCATTTGGAGATTGAACTCAGTCTCCCAGAAATTAGAAGGTGGGGCTGAAAGGACAACCCTTTAATCCCATGACTGGTTCCTTTGCCAGCCAGCCTCCATTCTCCCACCACATTAGCATGAATCCCGGTGTAGGTGGAAGAGCCTTAGGTAAATACCAGGATACTCCTCTGACTCCTGGCATTCTGAAATTCTAAACATTTTTGGAGCTTTGTCAGGAAGCAGGGATGAAGACAGGTATGTGTTACAGTGTCATGACTAAGGTACTAGGATCTTCTCTTCTCGTAGTGGTGATGTTGGGCGGGACTCTATGAGCTTTTTTTAAAAAAAAATATTTATTGGGGCTGGAGAGATAGCCTAGCGGTTAAGAGCGCCGACCGCTCTTACAGAGGACCCGGGTTTGATCCCCAGCACCCACATGGCGGCCGAGAACTGTCTGAAACTCCAATTCCAGGAGAACTCCAGTTCCAGGGGAATCCGACACCCTCTTCTGACCTCTGTGGCATTGCACGACACGGGTGCACAAACTTGCATGCAGACAGTACATTTATACACACACAGAAATAAATAAAATAAAATAAAAATTATTTATTTTTTTAAGCTTTAAGAAAAATTAACATCTGCTTTTAGAAGAATACTCTGTGGACAGCATTTAGAATGGAGAGAAGAGTTGGACTGGAGGAAAGGGGGGAAGGACACGTGGTAGTAATCCACATTAGGAACGATGGTGAGACAAGCCAAAGCACCTGACACTGGTCACAAATCCCAGCGTAATACCTCTACTGATCACCCACAGAGAGATATGGGTTTATTGGCCAAATATGGAGAATTGATAGAAGCTGGTGTGGTGACTCATGCCCTTAATCCCAGCACTGGAGAGGCAGGCAGATCTCTGTGAGATCAAGGCCAGTGTGGCTTACATAGTAAGTTCCAGGTCAGCTGGGCCTGTAGAGAGACCTTGTCTCAATCTTCTCTGTCTGCTGAAAAAGGATTGATAGGATTTGATCATTGATTAGATGTAGAGAGGGGAGAAAAGGGATCAACGATGTTGCTTTGTTTCTGACTGACCAATAGGGTAGATGGTGGGTGGTGTGGTTTATAACCAAGATGGAGGCACTTGATGAGAAAGATTATTCAACATTAGGATGTGATCTGAGGTGGAGGTATATAATAGGTTGAATAATGGCCGGTCTAGATGTCCAAATCCTAATTACCGAGCCTGTGAGCGTATAAGTGTACATGGCAAATGGAATGAAGTTAGAGGAAAAGTACGGACACGGCCTCTCCTTAGAAAGCGCCAAAGGGGATGCAGCTCTGCGGGAAGCTCAGTTCACCCTCACATCCCACAGAGGCCGATTTCAGACATCTTCCCTTGAAACCGAATGATAACAGCTTACATTGTTTTAAGCTAATGACTGTTTGGAGCCCAGTTACAGAAGCAAATTAGAAACTAGTTCAAGAGAATTGTGGGAAATCCAGAAAGAATGTACCTGAGCTGAGGATAAAATACCCAGGCTCGGGGCTGGAGAGATGGCTCAGCGATTAAGAGCACCGACTGCTCTTGCAGAGGACCCAGGTTCAATCCCCAGCACCCACATGGCAGCTAAGAACCATCTTCAACTCCAGTTCCAGGGGAATCCGATGCCCTCTTCTGACCTCTGCGGCATTGCACGACATGGGCACACCAACCTACATGCAGACAGTACACTCATACACATAAAAAATAATTAAAAAAATTTTTTTTAAATACCCAGGTTGGAGATTCAGGCACAGGTGTGACTAGCTAATGGCTTTGGATCTCCCAAGAAGATGATGTAGTGCAAAGGGTTTGATTCAGGGCATACCTGAGGATAAGCAGGAAGTAAATCTGGAAAAATTCAAGGGAAAATGAAGTCTGGTGTTAGAATGTCCAAGGGTAGACTGTCACAGTGGAGGTCTTCCCTGAACACCACCACACAGCAGCAATTGAGTGACAACACACCCTATGAATCTGGCCAGAAAACCTACCAATTCCATGGGATGTTGATGAGACGATCTCAGGGCTGAATGGGAGTAGTTTGGAGTGGGAGGTGAGGGGTTGAGGTAAAAAGGTGCACAGCTCCCTTAGATCCTTGCCTTTGATGAGGAGGGAGAGATTGAGCTTGACTGGTAAAGACTGAGCGATATTTGAAGATGAGCGAGTGAGAAAGACCAAGGAGGTTGATGGTTTCTATGAGGTTGGGGCTGAGATGAAAACAGGAAGAATTAATGCACAAGGTCAGGAATCTGAGGAGTCTGTGTTGGAGCAGGGAGACCAAGCGATGTGCCTGTGTCCAGATCAATCTAGACTGGAGGAAGAAAACTTTTCCTTCAGGCATAAAGAGAGGGAAGCCACACTGGTTGTGCAAGAACTAGCAGTAGGGAACAATGTTCCATGTGCTAGTTAAAATGTTCACATAGTTCACATTCACATTTCACACTAATTCCTTATGAGTGTGTGTGTGTGTGCATGCAAGTGTTCATATGTGTATATGCAGTTGTTCATATGTGTGTATGCAGGTGTTCATATGTGTGTATGCAGGTGTTCATATGTGTGTATGCAGGTGTTCATATGTGTATATGCAGGTGTTCATATGTGTGCATGCAGGTGTTCATATGTGTGCATGCAAGTGTTCATATGTGTATGGGTGCACACATGCTTGGATGTGGATGCACACGCAGCACATGTATGTGAGCTAGAGATCAACATTGGATATCTTCCTTGATTGCCGCTCTACCTTATTTTTTTAAGGTTTATTTTTATTATTTATTTATGTGCCTCTGTGTGTGAATGTATGTGCCTGTGGAGGCCAGAAGAGCGCATCAGAGTTACAGATGGTTGTGAGTTGCCATACGTGGGTGTTAGGAACTGCATTTTGAAAAAGCAGCAAGTGCTCTGAACCTCTGAGCCATCTCTCCAAATCCCTCTACCTCATTTTTTGAAACAGATGTCTCACTGTATCTAGAGCTTGTGGACTGGTTAGACTGGTTGACCAGCAAGCCCCAGGGACTCTCCTGTCTCTGACCCCCAGGGCTTGGATTACAGACACACACTGGGCATTTTAGAAAGCTTGTTGGCATATCAAACTCACATCTTAATGCTTGCACAGCACTGAGCACTCTCCCTAGCCAGGATAATTCCACTCATGAAGTAAAACATGACATTTTCACTACTTAGCACAAGAATGCAGAAGTTGGAGCAAAGATATTGGGCTAATAGTCAGTGGATCAGCACAGAAACCAGAGTCACAACTGAAAAAACAAGTTCTCTTAGACGTTGTTACAATGGGCACTGCTATCCATAGAGACCCACAGCCTACATCAACACAGGCTGCCAGTGTGCTGCCGCCAGCGGAGGCCCCTTGGGATGGGCACCCAGACAACAGACAAGCTGTACCCTTCCTTGATCTTGGGTCTTAGACACAGAAACCATTTTCCCCATGACGTCAACCAGAAAGGTTAGGTATATCCCAGCACCCATTTATGGCTCTGTGGTGCATTACCCAATTCCTCTTCAACTGCCTCTGCCGTTCCCCACGGGGCTGTGTGTTTCATTAGCTTATTTCCCACTCTGTAACACAACATTTTAAAAACTCTATTTCTAGCTTACCGTGAGGTCCATAGAGTGGCCATTTATCCCAGGAGGAATCACACTTGATAATGCAAATGAAGTCTTTCTAGTGCCTCATAAACCCTAGTATATCAGACAGTTCACAAAGGTTAGTGATGACGAAGATAAGGTGCCGATGCTGTTTCAGTTCTCAGTATCGTTCTCATTCCGCAGGAGGGTGCACTGAGGAGGGCCCACTGGAGCGGCGGGAGTTCATAAAGGACAACAGAGAAGAAGAAACTGAAGTCAGCTCATTGAACAGCCCAAGTTTGTGCATCTCAACTTCACGTGGCTGTGATGAAACTTCAGAGAAAATCAACTTAAAGGAGTGTATTAGTCACTTTTCTGTTGCTGTGATAAAACCACCATGACCAAGGGAACTTATAAAAGAAGAGTATATTTGAGCTTATGATTGACAGGTCCAGGGAATTAGAGTCCATTGTTGTGGGGAGGCATGGTGGCAGGAGCTGGAGCAGAGCGCCAAGGTTCACATCTTCAAGTAGGCCCAGGAAGCAGAGAGAGACAACTGGAGACTGGCAAGGCCTTTTGAACTCTCTAAGCCTACCCCCAGTGATGTACTTCCTCCAACATGGCCATATCTTCTAAGATCTCCCAAAACAGTGCCACTAACTGGGGGACAAAAATGTCTGAATACTTGAAGCCTATGGGGACATTCTCATTCAAACATCACAAGGAGGAAAGACTTATTTTGCCTTACAGCTTCAGTCCAAGGTCAGCTGGATCCATGCGCATGGGTCTGAGGTGATGCAAAACAGGGAGCACTGTGTCAGGAAGCATGGACTGAAGAGAGCCTACCTGCCTCCTAGTGGACCGGTGGGAGGGAGAGAGGAGAGAGGAGGGAAGATGGAGAGGAAGAGGGGCAGAGGGAGAGGGAGAGGAAAGAGAGAAGAGAGGGAGAAGAGGGGCAGAGGGAGAGGGAGAGGAAAGAGAGAAGAGAGGGAGAAGAGAGGAGGGAGAGGAAGAGGGGCAGAGGGAGAGGGAGGGGGCAGGACGAGATGTGCCCTCTGTGCTGACTAGCTTCAGATGTCAACCTGGCCCCTCTGGGAAGGAACCTCAGCTGAGGCTCTGCTTCCATCGGCGTGGCCTGTGCACTTGTCTGCAGGTATTAGCTTAATTGCTTATTTATGCAGGAGAGCCCTACCCACGGTGAGTAGCACCACCCCTGGGCAGGTGGTCCTAGGTTGTGTATGAAAGCAGGCTGAGCACAGGCCAGCGGAAGCAAGCCAGTAGACAGTGTTCTTCCATGGTCTCTGCTTCAGTTCCTACCCCTAGGTTTCTGCCTTGAGTTCCCGCTCTGGCTTTCTGTGATGAACAATGATCTGGATGTATGAGCCAAATAAACCCTTTCCTCCCCAGGTTGTTTTGGTCAGAGTGTTTTATCACAGCAACAGAAAGCTAGTTAGGATCCCTTCAAGGATCTGCTTCCTCCAACTCCACCACAAACTCTAAAGTCTCCACTGTCTGTAATAATACATCATCTACAACCAAGCCTACAGTGTAACAGGGCTAGACATTCCCTAAGTGGAGGTCTGAGCCCAACTCAGCCAGTCACAGACCCTTCAGGACCAGTGCACGAAAGCATCCATTTTATTTGTTCCACCCTTGTGATGGATATAGCCCCCCAAATGTCCTTGTGCTTCCTAAGCTATTTCCCAGCCAAAGCTATCCAGAGAATGTTAATTATCTCAACCTATTTTTTCCCCTCTGCAATGAATTATTGACTTCCAGAGCACACTATCTTTAACTGTGAGGTATTTCAGAATGAGCAGGTTATCAAAAAATGTGCAGAGGGAGAGGATTTTGGTTCGGCCCTGGGAGACTGAGGTGAGAAAATGTATCCTTATTTATTTACATGGAAATAGAATGAGATTTTTGCCAGTTTGTTAATGGGTTCTCAAAGAGAAACAGGCTTCCTGCGGCCTGGTTAGAATGATCGGTGGTCCTCCTTGCCACGTAAAACACCAAGCTGATTTCCAGGACAGCTGGGGCTACAGGGAGACCCTGTCTCGAAAAAGACCAAAAAAAAAAAAAAACCCCACCAAGCTAAGAAGGCGGTGGCTTTCTTTTTCCAGATTGTCCTTATTTTGGTGACTGGGAAGGCAGTAGGCAGACACAGTGGTTGGGTCTCAAGACAACTGACACATCTTTGTCCTCATCTGCATATTTTGCCTTTGGGTGATGCATTTAATCTTCCTTGGGTCTCAGTTTTTCTGCCAGTCAAATGGGGGATGTGCTTTTCTCAAAACCAACCCAGTGAATCTGGAAGATGAGATAAAAAGTTGGTTTTCAGGTTACAGTTGTGTTTTGTATCTCTGAGGAGTACATGTGATTTTTTTTTTTTTTCAGAAAGCAAGAGGCAGGTCCTAATCACATTTAAAAATAAACCTTAGCATTTCCTAAGTGCTTGGCCAATTATTTCAAATAGCATTCATTCCAGAGGCTGCTGGGGGGGATGGTGAGTCACATGATGGATGCATTAGAGGGTAGAGCAGTCGGAGACAGGCTCTGAAACTGAGAGTCACTCTGAAACTGAGCAAGGAGCAGACCACCTCAGGTCCCTCTCAGAGAAGCCACTGATGTCCCTTCTACTGAAGTCTGTCTGGGTTCCTCCTCCAGCATGTATGCTGAGCCACCTCTATGCCAGGCCTGATGCTCTGTACACACAGTGAGAGATGGAGGGAAGATGTGGAACCGTGTTAACCAACACAAATAAACATGTAGTTACACCCGACAAGGGGCCAGAAAAGTCTCTGAAGTGTTTCCATTTGAGCCAAGGCCAATCAACCTGTCTGGTCACCAGTAGGGGAGGGATCAATCCAGATGGAGGCAACAGCATGTATGAAGGGCCCTGCATAGGACAGTCACGGTCAACGTGAGGAGAGAGGAGAAGGTAGTGTCAGGTAAAGCAGAGAGGCTAGGTAGGCTTGGGTTTGAGCCTCAGTGCTGCTGTGTCATCTGGATTATCCTGGGCCAGCCAGGTCATGTCTCTGAGCTTCACCTCTGGTATAGACAATTAATGGCAGGCAGCTTCTGAGTCAACAGAGGATCAAAGCTCACAACAGGCTAGGAGTCTGCTCTAACCCACTCTCTGCTCGCTCTTTGACCTTCTTCATCGCTTCCTGTCCTCCTCAGCTCCACGCAGTGGTCTTCACTGTCCTTGGGCCCATGGGGCATAGTCTACTTTGTCTTTTCTCTGTGCTCTTTGTTCAGGGTCAAGTCTCACTTCCTAGGTACCTGTAGGTCTTCACTTAAATACTGTGACTCAGTGAGACCTCTCCTGACCAGCTAGCTTAAAATCCCCAGGCCCAGTGTTTTCTAAACATCTGTCATTGTTCCCTGCTTTATTTTCCAGAGCACCAGACAAAGGCTAGCAGCATTTCAATATCACTGTTGGGTTTTCCCTATTGCCTACTCTTCACACTAAGATAGGGACTCCATGGTTACTATTGTCCATTCTGTTCAGTCCAGGGTCCCTAACATCCAGGGAGACGGCCTGGCATGTAGCAGGAGCTCAGTAAATAACACTGAAAACTTGGAAATAGTATTGGACAAGGAAATCCTCCACATAGAATAACGACCACATTGCTTTTACCTGTTTTTTTTTTTTTTTTTTCCTTCGTATTCAGAAAGCCTGGTCCAATTGGAGACTCTGAAACTTTACCTCTTCTGCTCCTTCTAAATAGCTCCAAACTTTGGTGACTTTATACTGGCCCAGTCATATGCAAGTCCCACTCCCCTACCTCCTTCCCCAGGCCTTTACAATATCTGCCTTTTCTTATCGCCGCTAATCCTTTAGTTGATCCTCTAACACAACCCTTATTACTGAACACTTCTTGAGACTATGCATTTTGATCTTTTGAAATATGTCTTGTAGCCAAGACTTAGAACCCAGGGTTCATCCTTTTCTTGAATTAGCATCCCATGTGCTAAGTCATGGATGAGGTCCTTTGATGTGACAGGAACATAGATAGCATAGCTTGAACTCCGAAGTTCTGACAGGATGCTTGGCAATAGTAGATGACGAATACATTTGTGCTAAAGAAATAAATGAGTGAAAGTCACAGTGAATTTGAAGCTGAGCACAACAGACTGGATTAAAAAAATAATGAAGTTACTTTGATAAATTCCATGATATTAGCCTTTTTGGGGGGAGAGTAAATATGATTTCAGGAAGATTTGGGAGGGGAGGCACGTAGGCATGGAGGCTACTTCTGAGTATCTGAACGAGATGCCCAAGAGGCCCAGACCAAACCTCCCTGAGAGGGACCCCCTGGAGCATGGAAGAGGGTGAGGTGGGGTGGTGGCTACTGTTGGCTTCCAGGCAAATCACTCTTGATGCCAGTGCTGAGTGCCAGGCTATGCTACATCCTGGCATCTGAGATCTACTGGAAGAAATCCAGCAAGAAGTTCAGAGACCCCTTCTCTAGAGGACAGAATTCTCTTCCTGCCATGCAAATGATTGCTTATAGGAAGTCTTTCTTTTTTATTTGCTCAGCAATGGCACGGTCTATCAAGTTCATTTCTTCCTCTGCCAGTGTCCTCCCCGAGGGGGCTGCTGTACTGCCAAACAGCTCTGCCTATGTGCCAGGCTCTAGGGGCTTCCAGCACTTGAAGCTGTGCGCCATCACCCAGGCTGAGAACATCTCAATTTAGCTAAGGTGTGACTGCCACAGGCCAACACTCATAAGAACAAGAAGTTGTCAGTGGTGGACACTGCAGGTTGCAAATATGTGTGGTCACTTCCCTATGTCTTGTTTCCTTTGCTCCTGACGCATGTTCTTTTTGAAGGGTTCTCTTCACATGGATTCTGTAGCAATTTTCATCTGCATCTCCAACACTATTACCACTAGCACGGACTAAGCCCCATCAGATCGGTTTGCAATTATCTTTTTTTTTTTTAATTTTTTTATTTATTTCTGTATGTGTATCAATGTACTGTCTGCATACAGGTTTGTGCACCCGTGTCATGCAATGCTGCGGAGGTCAGAAGAGGGTCTCGGATTCCCCTGGAACTGGAGTACTCCTGGACTTGGAGTTTCAGACGGTTCTTGGCCGCCATGTGGGTGCTGGGGATTGAACCCGGGTCCTCTGTAAGAGCGGTCGGCGCTCTTAACTGCTAGGCCATCTCTCCAGCCCCTGCAATTATCTTTTAATAGATGCAATCTTCTGAGTGGAGAAATCCCAATCAACAAAATGTTCTTGGTCCTGCAGCAACCTCCATAGGATTTTTTAGCAGGGAAGATATTTCCATTCTATCCATATTAAAGTAATAGTCAAATATTCTGAGTATGATGCTCCCAAAGTGGCAGGTACAGAAATGATTTGGGGAGGCAGGTGTGGGTATTTAGCAGAAAAGAATCAGAGGTGAGAATCAAAAGCCTGGTATTAGCATTTTAATTTTATTTTTAATAAAATGTTTATTATTGTGTGTATGGTACATGTGAGTGTATGTGCGTGTGGAGGTCAGAGGATCACTTTAAGAAGTCTATTCTTTCCTTCCACCTTTACATAGATTCAGGGATCAAAATCAGGCCAGGCTTAATGACAAGTTTGTCTATGGTGCCATCTCAACAGCCTGGAATTGTGATTTTAATTTGGAGGCTCCCGTTAAGAGTTTCAATAAGTTCTTTCAATTTGTCTATCAATTCGAACCACTAATACTTGTTCTATTCTATCTCAGAAAATTATGGTGGAATCAAGTGAGTTCATTGAAGGGGAAGCTTTGGAAAAATTCATAAAAGGTTGTAGCATAAAATGTTATTTCGATGTTATAATCAAGAGATTACATTGAAATGAGTTGAAAGAATTTTAACGCTAGGGCTCATGGATGACAGAAGTCATAGAACTTGGCTATCCATGATAGAAACTGAGCCTATTCTGGGTTAAGCACCAAAAAGGACTTGGTTGGTAAATGTAATTGGCGAGTCCAAAATTAAATCTTACTTCTGGCCCAGCTGAATTCAACAAAAGAAGCTATAGGACCTTGCCTCTGGACTCAGTGCTCTTCCCCTCTCTGTGCACGCTCCCTTCCGTCCTGGGTTCACATGTTGGCAAAGTAGCGGAGGCAGGTACAGCCTCTTAAGTTTGAGCCTGATAAGACACTGGAAACAGCCTTTCCTCCCTGGTCTTGCAAGCAAAGTCCTTCAGTTAACATGATCTGAGCCTGATTCCTTTGGTGTGAGTCACATGTTTTTCCTCAACCAAACAGGGGTGAGGCATGGGGCTTGTTCAGCGTGGGTGTCAGAACACAAGTCTTATTATGGAGTAAGAATTAGGGAACCCTGTGTGGATCAACATATGGAAATTAAGTTTTAATGTCCACCAGGAAGATGAACCATTGAGGAACTCTTTGGGGAATTAAAAACAATCTAAGTTAGTCATGACTATCAGAAAACAGTGCTTTGGTTAAATAAAAACTCCTTTTTAATCTTATTTTTACCCATATTTGAAGATGTGCTCACATCTCATGGGTATGTGACATTTTATATTGTACATTCTCTGGCAGGGACTTAAACTCACAATCTTTTCCTTCTTCTGGCAGGAGTGATCAAGGCTGGAACAAATATCTTCCTTCTCCGTCCATCATTGTAATTCATAGCGCCCATTTGGCAATTAGCCAGGCAATGATGGCGATCTTGTTTGCATTTTTGTTTGTATTTTAACTCCCCTAATTAAAGAAAGCCTTTTAATGAGTTTGTGGTTTGTCTTCTACCCAGATAGCAATTTCCTTACAGGCAGAAACTATATCTCATGCTTCTTTGACTAGTATTATATGTTCAAAATATATTTGTTGATTTTCTTTAAATTAAATATTCTAATTAAACATTTTTCATCAGAGCTAGAAACTCTAATTTAAGAAACAGCTCTTAAAGGAACTGTGAACGCCACTGGAACTTCAGGCAAGGAAGCACATTTCACACTGCAAACAGCCGTGGATGGTTATTTGGTGATTACAGAATGGGACTGTAGCTATTCAAATACTCTTGACAAGGTGGCATAATCAGGACACAAGGGCTGGCTACTTATTTCTGCAAGGCCTCCAGCAGGCACAACCAATCAGCCCCATCACTCTATTCTCTAAATCTGGATGTGGGCTTGGAATGTGTGTCTCCTTGCTGCATTTCAGGAGGGCATTGCTAATTGATTAAGGCACTGTCCCAGGAATGAGGCATATTTCTGTGGCCCTGAAGTTTTGTCTTTTGCCTTCAGTGGCTGCATTCTTTGGCCAAATGGAAGCTTCAGGGTGCGTAAATGGAGCTATGAGCTATAAAACGGACCCTTAGTTCAGTAACTTGGCAAGACAAGACCTCTCTCTCTCTTTCTCTCTCGATGGGGTGCGTGGAGCCTAGGGTGGTATTGAACTCATTATACAGCTGAGAATGACCCTGAACTGCTGAACGTTCTGCCCCTACCTCCTGAGTCCTGGGGTTTTAGATATATGTCACTCCGTCTGGTTCCAACATTAAACTATGTGTTTCCTTTTTTTCACATTCAGTTTTTATTGCCCATATGTAAGGTGTGAATCATGATCTTTTGGCATGCATATTTTTTATTTTTTTATTTATTTTTGTATGTGTATGAATGTACTGTCTGCATGTAGGTTTGTGCACCTGTGTCATGCAATGCCGCGGAGGTCAGAAGAGGGTGTTGGATTCCCCTGGAACTGGAGTTAAAGAGGGTTCTCAGCCACCATGTGGGTGCTGGGGATCGAACCCGGGTCCTCTGCAAGGCCATCTCTCCAGCCCGTGGCATGCATATTCACAGTAAATGCTTACTGCAGTCAGAGAACCTTAAATTCTTCTTTTAGGATTTTTCAGTATATGACATTAATAACTATGGTCTTCATGATGTGCATTAGATCTCTAGATTCATTCATCCCACTTAACTGCAGTTATACCCCTGACTTTACCTTCTGATCTTAGGTAGTAAGAGGCAAACCTACAATAGCATTTGATTCTCTTTGGTATATATAAGGCAGATTAAATACATCAAATCCTGCTGGGCGTGGCGGCACATGCCTTTAATCCTAGCACTTGGGAAGCAGGGGCAGGTGGATCTTTGTGAGTTCAAGGCCAGCCTGGTCTACAGAGTGAGTTCCAGGACAGCTGGGACTACAGGGAGACCCTGTCTCGAAAAGACAAAAAATAAATAAATAAATACATCAAATCCTATGAATGAGTCTTAAAAAACTAACTTGTTGACCAGTCTGAACTTGAAATTGCTATCTATGACCTGCAACACTATTTCAGGAAACTGAATAATGAAAGCAAAGTTTCCGGAAGAGAAGTTGCTTCAAATTGTCTTTGCCTGATGTGTAAAACTTTCCTGAGGAAACAAAACATGTATGTGGGAGGAGGTGACCTTGTTGGGGCGAAGGGGATAACAAGGCTTTAAAAGAATACGTGGAATATTCACAAAGGAAAATACATGAGCAGGATAAGTGGAGAATGATTTGTGACTAAGAAGCAACAGATCATGAACAGCTGTGTCAGAGAGAAAAGCGGAAATGCCAAATAGTCAAAGAGCCTTGAATGTCATTGTGGGTCAAGTATTTGAACGTTTTGTTGCCAGTTGGTGGCGCTATTTTGGGAGGTCTTAGATGGAGGAAGCATGTCACTGGGGTGAGCTTAGAGAGTTCTTAAGCCTTGCCCGATTTCCAGTCTCTCTCTGCTTCCTGTGCATGCTTGAAGACGTGATGCTCCACTTTCTCCTCTGGCCACACTGCCTGCCACCAGGCCTCCCTGCCTGGATGGACTCCGATTCCTCTGGAACTGTAAGCTTAAGTAAACTCTTCCTTTTATAAGTTCCTTTGGTCATGGTGTGTTTTCACAGCAACAGAAAAGTAACAAATACAGTCATATTAAAGTATCTGGACTCAGGCTGTGAATATCAGGATCACATTATTAAGTGAGACAGAGTATGAATTGGAATCTAGATTGCCTTAGCTACACTGAAGGAGATGGCCAGGAGGGGGTCACAAGACTAGAGGGCAAGGGGTTGGGCATGAAGAAGCCATTGCATGGGTGGGGAACAGACACGAGGGAACCTGAACTAGGACAGCGACCACAGTATTGAGGAAGGAACAGAATATCGAGATATTAAGCTTATATGATACCTGAAGGATAGGGTGGGAACTGGTGAAATCTTTGAAATTTTGGGGCTTGATTTTATTTTATTTATTTATTTTTTATTTATTTTTGTATGTGTATGAATGTACTGGCTTGATTTTTTTAATTATTTGTTTATTTTTAAGGGATTCTACAATATAATAACACAGTCGTTTTCAGATGACATTGATGTTACTCAGTTTGCCATACAATTAGGTAATGGGTGCATTTTGCAAGTATCTATGTCCAATTTTTGAACAACCCAAGGTTCCCATAGTCCAGTTGGTGATGCTTGTATGCACAGGCGTGTTGATCAATTAGGAGTCCAGTCTATATTGCTGTAGTCTCATGATTCACCCCTATCTCTCTGCAGCCCTTACATTCTACCACGCCTCCTCTTCTGCAATTTGTTCCCTAGGCTTTGGGAAAGGGGCACAAGTGGGTGAGAAGAAAGCAGTCTACTTTCTTTGGAGTTGTCATTTTGGACTCTAGTCTGTTCAAGTTGTTTCCCTTCATGGGTTGACAGCTTTTCCAGTGATACCTGTTTAGTCATACTAACAAAGCACAAGCAATTGGATGTACAGGCATTTAAGCAGTACTAATTATTATGGCAAGCTAAGCTGTGAGCATAGACACAGATGCTTGGATGGTATGCTAATCCACAAACTGTGGTTTCTCTATAAAGGGTGACAAGTTCTTATTGTGGCTTATAACATCTCCTAACCACTAGAGGACATAAGCTTGTGGCATCCGCTGTGAGTTATTCCTCCAAGGAGAGAGCTAATAGCCAAATAGATTTGGGATATATATAGACACTTGGCTGCCACTGTTGCACAGTATCTCCAGGCTGTTGAGGTGTAGCTGATATTGACGGAGGAGTCTTGCTTGTCTCAGGGAGACCAATATTTTGCTGTATTGCTTTAGTGGCCTTTGGTAACGCTCTCTAGCATTTCAGAGGCCAGTTGTATGCTAGCAAGTGATGTCTCATAACATTTTTCATGCTCACACCAGGTCTTCGACAACAGGGACTTACTGCCTTTCTCCTTGCATATATCCCACTTATAGGCAAAAGGCCTTTATAATTTGGGGGGGGGGGTTTGAATCCCCTAGCCAACATCTCCTAGGCAGAATAATTCATTGCTGATGTCAGAGCTTTCCTGTAGTAATATATTTTGCTTAATTACACAACTTATAAACACTTTACTATTGAATTTGGCTCTAGATAGAGAAATATCCTTTCACAGTTCCTATGCCTATCAATCAGTTAATACGTTATGCCTGTTTTATAGGAAATTACCACTGTAACAATTGGCTCTAGTTTACAGTTAGGGAGTGGTTTCATTACCATCATGTTTTTCTTTTTCCTATAAAGGGGAGAGGTAGGAAGGTTTCTCAGTATCTGGAAGGTAAACTTCATTAGGGCCCATTATAAACAGTTAACCCCAATATTATTCAGAGAGATGCTCAGTGTCTGTGACTCAGGCAGTCTGAGGTTCCTCTTTCTTTAATGTTCAGATGGGTCAACCTCTCTGCTGGCATTTCCCAGTCCATCCTGCATAGCCATAAGTTGTATGTTTTCAGGCATTTAGATTGGTGATTTTTACCTGTGGGAACATAAAATTCTCCTCCCATTGTTAGTTTCAAGATCAGAAAAATTGAAAATTTATCAATAGGATTGGAACACAGAGTTTTCCATTTGTATCCCAGAAAGGATAGTACCCCACCTCCCACCTCCCTCTTTTTTTTTTTGTTTTTATGTTTTGACCTATAGATGCCTAAGTTGTATTACACATACCCATAAACAGGAGCCAAGGCATAAGCTTTCATTAAATTTACCCAAACTGTTTCTCATTGACTGTATGCTACTTATTTGGGAAGTAAATTTAAGCTTAATTCCTTTAAATTGTCCTACAAGTAAAAGAAAGTGTTACAATGTGATGTTGTATAATTCAGAAAAATATAGAGACCATTTGTGTACCTTAACCCCAACTTTACTGTTGGAAGTTCAATACAAATTATAAATAAAACAATTAACATTTTATATTCCCAATTAGTTCAAATGTATTACCATTTTCACCAAAACCTACACCCAAATTTAACTAATCTAAACATTTCACTAAGCCTTAAAATATCCTATAATATGTGGATAAAGCTTGGGCAGAATTGAGTACCTGCTAAATAAATTTTACCCAATATACACTTTGTTCTTTAAAGCTATATGACTGGACTATGACTTCAGAGAAATCAAGTCCATTAACTTATATGGTTTATTTTGTATTTGTGTATAAATCTCTACTGAAATACCTCTCTGTATAAATATATGTTATTTTTAAGTATACCCTTTTCAATTACAAATCTTACAGAGTGGATTTTAATGACTATCTTCCTCCAAGCTCTTGGCCTTCTTCATGCCTGGCATGAAAACTTGCTTTAAAGACTTTTCAGTACCTACCTCCTTTTTTTGTTTGTTTGTTTTTAGTACAAGCATCCTTCATATAAAACCAATTTGCAAGCAGTTGTGCCCCAGCCCACACAGCCCAAGGCTCCCACCATCCAGCTGGAGGGGCTTGAATGTTCAATCAAGTTGATCAAATAAGTGTCCCAACTATATTGTCATAGTTTTACCGTTCACCCCAATCGCAGCCCTTACATTCTACCACTCCCCCCTCTTCTGCAGATTGTTCCCTAGGCTTAGAAAAGGGGCCAGGTGGATGAGAAGCAGAACAGTCTACCTTGTCTGGAGATGTCATTTTGGACTCTGATCAGTTCTGGCTGTTTCCTTTCATGGGCTGACCGTTTGTCCAGGGATAACCTTTCAATCCTATATAAACAGTTGTTACACCTATGGTCCTCAGAGATATTTGATGCCTGTAGCAGTCTGAGGCTTTTCTTCCTTTTAGTGTTAAGATTGGCCAACTTCTCTGCTGGTATTTCTTGATACAACCTACACGATGGAAGGCTGTATCCTTTCTTTCTCAGCTGTTGAGTTGGTGACGTTTTGACCTGTGGGAACATACAAATCTTTTCCCATAGTTAGTTTTAAGATTAAATTGAAAGTTTTTGATAAAAAGGTTTAATATGTAACTGTATCCCCCTTATTTTTATTTTAGTTTTTTTTTTTTGACCCATGAGTCTCAAAAAGGCAGTTGTAGTACACATACCTATAGGCAGGAATCAAGGTGTAAATTTCATTAAATTTATCCATGCTTTTTTTGGGTGACTGTATGTTGTTAATTTGGGAAGCAAACTTAATTCCTTAAGTTAAATTATCCTACAGGTAAAAGAGAATGTTACAAGATGATACTGTATAACACAAAAATTATAGAGAACATTTGATTTGTATACGTTAACCCCAAAGTTATTGTTATATAAATTTTAAGTAAAATACCATGTAATTGTAAATTAAATATACAAATGAAATTGAGGATTTTTTTTCCCAAACCTGTGAAGAAGCTCTTGGGGATTTTGATTGGGATTGCATTAAATCTGTATACGAGTTTAGGTAGAATGGACATTTTTACTATATTTTCCCAATCCATGAGCATGGGAGGTTTGTCCATCTTCTGATGTCTTCTTCAATTTTTTTCTTCAGAGGTTTAAAATTTTTGTTGTAGAGATCCTTGGTGTCTTTGGTTAGGTTTGTTCCTAAGTATTTTATTGTTTTTGAGGCTATTGTGAGTGGGAAGGTCTCCTTGTAGTCCTTCTTCAATTGCTTGTTGTTGGTGTACAGAAAGGCTACTGATTTTTCTAGGTTTATTTTGTATCCTGCCACTTTACCAAAGCTCTTAATCGTTTCTAGGAGTTTTCTGGTGGAGTTCTTAGCATCCCTTAGGTAGACAATCATATCATCAGCAAAAAGGGATAGCTTGACTTCCTCTTTTCCAATTAGAACTCCTTTAATTTCCTTTTCTTGCCTTATTGCCCTAGCTAGGGTTTCTAGCACTATATTGAAGAGGAGTGGTGACAGGGGGCAGCCTTGCCGAGTTCCTACCTTTAAGGGGAATGCTTCTGTCATTTCCCCATTTAGGATGATATTGGCTGTGGGTTTTCTGTATATGGCTTTGATTACATTGAGGAATGATCCCTCCAGACCAATTCCCTCCAGGACTTTAAACATGAAAGGGTGCTGGATTTTGTCAAAGGCTTTCTCCGCATCAATTGAGATGATGGTGTGGTTTTTGTCCTTCAGTCCATTGATATGTTTGATGATGTTTATTGATTTTCGTATGTTGAACCATCCCTGCATGTCTGGTATGAATCCAACTTGGTCATGGTGGATGATTTTCTTGATGTGAGTCTGTATGCGATTTGCCAGAATCCTGTTTAGAATTTTGGCATCTGTGTTCATTAGGGAGATGGGTCTATAGTTCTCCTTTTTGGTTGTATCTTTCCCTGGTTTTGGTAGTAGCGTAATGCTGGC
>VZQC01002950.1:480485-539674 GCA_009823505.1 Rhizomys pruinosus
TCTTCTTGATTGGATGAGTGTTCTATTTCCTTTTTCATTTCATCCTGTGATTTCTTTAATATATCCATTTCCTTTTTGAGTTTCTCAATCTCTTCTTGGTGCTCCTTACTTCGTTGGTTGGCTTCCTTTTTCAGTGTTTCTACTTCCTTAAGGTGTTTGTTTTTTTCACTCTCTAGTTCTTTTTGGAGTTTGTCAATCTCTTCCTTTAGTTCTTTTCGAAGTTTGTCATTGTATCCCTCTAGGTCATTTTTGAGTTTTTCATTCTCTCTCTTTAGTTTTCTGAATTCTTCTTTATTTTCTTTAATTTCTCTGCATAGGTCTGCAATTATTCCTCTAAGGTCTGTTTCTGGGGTCACCTCCAGGGGGATCCCATTGTACCTATCTCCTACAGGATTGGTAGAGCTTGGTGTAGAATTATCCTGCACCTTTCCCATGTTGTCCCTTCGTCGTGTCCCTGGCATGTGGGTTTCCGTTTTGTGATTCAAATCTCTAATGCCTTTTCAGTGTGTTGAAGGCTGAAAGCTTCTTTTGTTTTGCTTGCCTCCTTCCAATGCTTCACCCCCCCTCCTTGTTTATGGAGTGTTAACTTGTCTAGGTTTCAGGCTTTCACTTTTGATTATATATTGGATATTGGAAGTCTAAGTCACTCTTCCTTTCCTGTTCTGAGAGTTCTCCTAAAAATATCCACTGGATCTCTCTCCTCAATTCCAGTTGTTGGTGGTGGGGGGGTGATGCCTGGCTTAGCCAGCACCCCAGTACCTGCCTGGGGCAGTGTCGGGCTGCTCCAGGTGATCCTAGCAGGTCCGGAACCTGAGCCCCGAACACACGACCTCACTCCGGCACCCGAGCCAGACCCAAACCCTGGCTTGATTTTAATTGGGACAGATGACATAGCAGAGGAAATGTGCTCCTTACAGGAGTAAGCGTGGCTTAGGGAGTGCTAGGAATTAGACTGTGGAGATGCCAGGCAAATGGAAATGTCCAGTAAACTGCTAGACCAGTCTGTTTCATGCTCCAGAGGAAAGACAACATTGACAGTTGATATTTAGGGGTCAGCAGGAAGGAAATGGTATGTAGATTGTGTCTCAGAGAGTGAGAATGATACCAGAAACGTATAGCCTTGGGGCTATATGGAACAGTGGAATGCAGTGTGAGGGCCTGAAGTTTCATGGCAGAGAACCCTGGACTAAGAATCCAAGTTGCGCTGTAGAATCGTGTGTCCTGTGCTGTGTTTGCCCGTGTTCCATTGGCCCAGGCAAGTGAAATGGAAAAATTCAACATCTATTGGATAGGAAGAGGCACACCAATATAGGGGATGAAAATGAGTATTTACAAATAGTCATAGAATCTACGGTGTCATGTAAAGATGGTGAAACTCTGGGAAATCACTTTAGCTCCTCTGGCTTGAGTTTTCTCATGTGTAATTGGGTGACACCAAGATCTATTCTAAAATCATTGGGAGGAAGAATATGATCAATGTTTCTATAAAACCTATGATAGAATCTAGAACAGAAGGATATTTCATGTGAAAGGTAGATGCTCCTCCCCCTTGGCTTGAGCTTCACAGTCCAAAGTTTTAGTTACTCAAGATAGACTCAAGACAAACATAAACAACTCAGAAAGATGAAAATGATCTTTTCTCTCAAAGATAGACTATATGTGGAGATACATATGGAATGAAAGTCGAAGGGAAACTATGGGACAGGAAGAGGTCTAAAGGGAGGAGGGAGGGGGGAGAAGGGAAAGGAGGATGAGGGAAAGAGGGAAGAGGGAGAAGGGGAGGAGGGAAAAAGGGAAGAGGTAGAAGGGGAGGAAGGAGAAGGGACAGTGGAAGATCATAAGGGAAGAGAAGAGAGACAAAATGTCAAGTGTTTTCTCATAGGTGAATCTGCATTTAAACACACACACACAGACACATACACACACAGACACATACACACAGACACATATACACACAGACACATACACACACATACACACACATACACACACATACACAGACACACACACATACACATACACATACACACACAGACACATACACACACAGATACATACACACACAGACACACACACACACACCATGAAAATAGAAGTGAAACAATTTGGGGAGAGGAAGGAGGCCAAAGGGAGTGTGAGGAGGGATGGAGAGAGCAGCAGGAGATCAAAAGTGAACAGAGTGCGATGATGCTGCAGATGTAGGAAATGTCATAATGAAACTCGTTATTTTCATGCTAACTTTAAAAATCAATTAAAAAGTATCAAACGATATCTAAGAAATAAATAATTCATTGCCTTTAAATTGCATGCCATTCTGAGGAGTTTGATGAAATCCTGTTTTGTCCTGATCCAGCTGCCTGAGTGGGGATCAGTCCTCTCTCCAGCACGTCCACGCCTCGTACGCACTGCAGCACAAGTCACTTAGTAACTGTCTTGATGATCTTCTGCAGTTGTTTGGCTGTGCTAGTGCACAAGTCTCCCTTATTGTACTTAATAATGGCCCCTAAATGCAAGAATAGTGATGTTGACAACTCAGATATGCCAAGAAAAGTCAGGAAGTGCTTTGATTAAGTATCTTCTGCCATCACAAGAAGATAAAATGTCCCCTCGAGACAGAGGGACCGTATTCACAGAATTTTTGTTACAGTATAATTATTGTAATTATAATATATTATATTGTATTGTAATGTATGGTAATTGTATTGTGGTGCTATTGTAATTGTTCTCTTGCAAGATGGTTGCTTTCAACCTCTTGGTAAAGCTAATTTATAAATTAAGCTTTATCACAGGTATAGATCAAACTATATCTATATATAGTTAGACTTGAACATCTTAGACTATGTTGCTTGTAGTTGAGACTGCCTTGTTCCTGAAAATGCATATCTCTGTGATCACAGGTTAAGCTGAACTTTCTGCTCCACATTTTTTTCTTTTTGGTATTTTTGAGACACAGTCTCCCTGTAGCCCCAGCTGTCCTGGAACTTGCTCTGTAGACCAGGCTGGCCTTGAACTCACAGAGATCCGCCTGCCTGTGCTAGGATTAAAGGTGTGTGTCACCATGCCCGGCTTCTGCTCCACATTTTACTTCTTCCAAATACCTGGATGACCTGGAAGAGCCTTTCTATCTCTAAAATCCTCTTTCTAAAAAAATCATGCTCTAAAGAATCAAATATTCCCTAACCCCAAGGATCCTCCTGCTTAACCTCCTCAGTGGTTATATTTTTAGTTTGTGTTTCTTTGGTCCAGTCAAGTACCTGGGGCTGAAAGACTTGCTTGAATCAAATTACAGAATTCATAGGAACAAATGTGCATGGTACCTGGCTTCACCCATTAACAGCACTGTTTAAGTCTAGAGAAAGAGTGATGATGCTTCACAGGGAAGGGGTCAAGATATTCTCACCTCACCTGGAGGAGTTCAGCCACCTTGAATAATAAGCTTTGCTGGTGCAGTGTGAGCTTTGACAGTGCATGAGGAGAGAGCTGAAGACAAGGCTTTGGAAATACCCCAGTCTTCCCAGGTGTCATTTGCTGCCTTCTAAATGTGTGAAAGCCCAAGAGCCATGTCTGGCAGAGCCTCAAAAACTGCCCTCCATATGCTACTGACTGTTTCACAGAGAGCAGGACAGTGGAGACATGTCTGAACAATGTTCAAGTGACCAATTATATTAATTAGGGCTGCAAGTGGCTGCAAAGGACAGACATCAGACCCAAGGGCTTCTAAGAGGCTGTGTGAGCTCAGATAACCAGCCTTCTGCAAAGGGGCAGCCAGCCAGCTGCTTTTAATGGTTATCAGTGTGATGAGCATTTCTGACTCAGATGCAGTTGGGAAAAGGCTGGCTTGGGAAGATTTCCTAGGTGTCTATAGCTGTATATTAATAAATCAAATTTTCTTTGTGGGCGTGTAGTGTGCAGGTGCATATATGCACATTTGCATGTATGTAGGGTATGAGTGCATGTGTGTGCATGTGTGTGCATGCATGTAGAGGCTGAAGTTGATGCTGAGTATCTTCTTTGATCACTCTCCACTTTTATTTTCTTGAGGTAGGGTTTATGGTGGATCTGGGCTTGCCAGTTCTGGCACTCCACTTAGCTGGCTTGCCCCAGGGATCTCCTGAATCTACCTTCTGAGTGCTCAGATTGCAAGTGGCTGCCATACCTGCCTGACTGTCATGTGTATAATACTGGTGATCTGAAATCTGGTTCTCACCTTTTGTTGACGAGAGCTTTCTATACTGAACCATACCTGAAGCCCTACCTACAATCTCTCTCTCTCTCTCTCTCTCTCTCTCTCTCTCTCTCTTCATCTATCTATCTCTATACATCTATCTATTTATCTACCATCTATCTATCTTTCTATCTATCTATCCTATCTATACATCTATCTATCTCTATATGTCTATTATCTATCTCTATCTATCTATTATCTATCTATCTATCTATCTATCTATCTATATCTATACATCTATCTATCATCTATCTATCAATCTATCATCTTTCTATCTTTCTATCTATCTATCTCTATATGTCTATCTATCTATATATCTATACATCTATCTATCTCTATACATCTATCTATCATCTATCTATTTATCATATCTTCTGTCTATCCATTCATCTACCCATCTATTATCTATCATCTATCTATCATGTATCTAATATATCTCTATACATCTCTCTCTCTATCTATCTATCTATCTATCTATCTATCTATCATCTATCTATCTCTTATATCTTCTGTCTATCCATTCATCCACCCATATATTATCTATCTATCTATCTATCTATCATCTATCTAATCTATCGATCTATCATCTATCTAATCTATCTATCTAATCTATGTGTGTGCATGTGTATGCAAGTTCATATATGTGCATGCATGTAGAAGCCAGAATACAACCTCGGGTGCCTTTCTTCAGGGGTTATCCTCCTTGATTTTTGAGACAGAGTCTCTTACTGGTCTGGAACCATCCAACTAGGCTGGACTGCTTGGATAGTGAGCCCCAGGGACCTTCCGGTCTCTGCTTCCCCAGCACTGGGATTATGAGCTTGCACCACTGTGCCTGCTTTTTTTTTTTTTTTTTTTTTTACCGAGGTAGAGGATCAAGTTTTCGGATACTGAATTAGTTTTAAGACACACATGTGATACAACCAAGATGAAGAACCACTGGTTTAAAAGGCTCTTCCTGTAAATTCAGATGGATAATTGGTCCGAAATCCAGGTCTGACATGTGGCAGGCTTACTTCTCTAGGAGGATGAGCTCACTAGTTGATGAAAAGATCCACACAAATGGAATCCAAGCCATCAAACAGCTGTCTTGGGGAGAAGCTGGGAGCTCTGTTGCGTACATCCTCCTGGGCTCATCCCTGGCTGCTCAAGTTTCGGGTTCCTGAAGGCTACTTTAGCACTTGACTAATTCTTTGTTAGCTGAAGGTGCTGGGACTGTTTCCACACATGAACTGATCCTTGGTGATGGAGAAGTTATCCCCGCACCGGCAGGGGTAGAAATACGTCTCCGAATCCTCGTCGTATTGGAAGTCCTCGATCTTCACCTCGTCAACACTGCCATGGTCTCCTAGGCCCCCGGTGTCCTCCTCCGAGGTCCTCGGTGCATCTAACTCCACGGGCCCAGAACTGGCCCCGGCATCGTCCCCAGCTCAGGAGCAAGAGCTGCACTTCCAGTGCATAGGCCTGTGCCTGGCTTTTTAAGACATGGGTTCTTGGTATCAAACTTAGATGCTCCTTTTTGAAGGCAAGCTATATCTAACTGAACCATTTCTCCAGCCATCCTAAGTGGTATATTGAAATTTAAGTGGTAAATTGAATTTAAATTTAAAGACTCAAAGGCTTTGAAGGTGTATTCCAAGTTTAATTTGTACTTTACAAAGAGGATGTCAGGCGACCAATTGAAACATCTACCCAATAAACTAAACAAATCTAGCAGGTGGAATACTAAAAATTCTATTCTGGTGAAGAAAATACAAAACCTAGTCCAGGTTTACAAGTAAATAGACTTAATAAACATAGTAAGATTATTACATGCAGAAACCCTACTAAAGTAACCACAATAACTTTCTTCTTTGTCCAAATTTCTACTATTCTGAGAATCACAACCATCGCCTCCCCCATTTCCCAGTCAACCTGGCTTCCATACAGCAAAGTTACTTTTGATAGACATTACTCTGATATCATCTTGATCGAAACCCAAGCCCTGGTGCAGGTCCACCTCTCCTCTGCGTCCCTGGCCTCAGTAGTGTCCCCTCAGCTTTGCTCCAGTCCCAGTGGCCTCCTTATGTTCACGCTGGGTAGCTTCTTCCAAGAAGCCTCTGGACTGTCATCTATTTCATTGGACTTCAGAGGACAGAGCGGATCCTTTCCTGGTCCTCTGCCTTCTTAGAGCTCTTCCCCACGATCCAAGTCTTCCTATTTGTTCTGTTCCATTATCCTGTTTTCAGAATTGTGCTTGCCACCTTTATTATCTCTGGTAGCCTATAAGCACTGAGGGCAGAGCTAGGCTTAGGTTTGTACTCTGTAAATAGATAACTATACAACCCAATGTTTAAGGTTCTCTGGTCATTCACAGAAAAGTAATATTATCATGAGCTCAGAATCAGGAAACCCTTCATGAAGCTTACCAATTTGCCTGTACTGTTTGGCCAGTGAGCCCCAGGGATCCTCCTTTCTCTGCCTGCACTGAACTGGCACACTGGGTTTTTACATGGCTTCTGGGTGGATAGCCCTTAGGTCTTCATGCTAAGTATTCACTTACCCACCGAGCTATTCCCCAGCCCACCATTCCTCTTAACCATCAGTAAGTAGTGCCCATTTCTGTGCCCCAGCAGGTCACAGACAGACCAGCGTTTCCTAAGGAACTAGGACCAAGTTCACAGAAGCTCACTCCCATGACTTCATCAAGAGAAAACATAATTCTTGCATAGACCAAAATAAATTCCCCAGGCTGAGAGGATGGAGCTGAGGAACAGTTCTTCACTGAGGAGAAAGTCCAGGCCCTTCCAAGGCAGTGCTCTTTGGATAAAACTACAACTTGAAAGTAATTTCTGTTGGGTGTGGAGAGGAGAGCTGCTTAAATGTTGGGGCTGGAAGCCTAGGTGAGAAGTGAGGCCAAATCTGGGCTAATGCTGGACCCCTAAAACATTCAAAAGCAACTCCCTGCCCCATTTATTTACAATGAACACAATGAGGCAATTGACAACTGGCAATTTCTTTCTTTTTCTTTTTCTTTCTTTCTTTNTCTCTCCAGCCCTTGCTGTTCATTTTCTTTAGAACATGTAAGGTGGTTTTTGTGTATGTGTGTGTTTGTTTTTGTTTTTGCTGTTGTTTTTATTTTGGTTTTGTTTTCAAGTTTTTTTTTTGGTCTTTTCGAGACAGGGTCTCCTGTAGCCCCATCTGTCCTGGAACTCACTATGTAGATCAGGCTGGACTTGAACTCACAGAGATCCGTCTGCCTCTGCCTCCCAAGTGCTGGGATGAAAGATGTGTGCCATCATGCCCAGCAAAACACCATTTTATTCATTGTTTTTATTTTATGTGTATTAGTGTATTGCTTGCATGTGTGTAAGTGCACCTGTGTCGTGCAATGCCCATAGAAGATCCCCTGGAACTGGAGTTATGGGTGGTTGTTAGCTGCCACATGGGTGCTAGGAACTGAATCTGGGTCCTCTGCAATGGCAGCTAGTGGTCTTAACTGCTCAGCCATCTCCTCAGACTCATTACTGGTGATTTTTTTTTTTTTTTTGGTATTTTTAAGACAGGGTCTCCCTGTAGCTCTGGCTGTCCTGGAACTCATGGTGTAGACCAGGCTGGCCTTGAACTCCCAGATATCTGCCCACCTCTGCTTCTCAAGTGCTGGGATTAAAGGTGTGCACCACCACGCCCGGATACTGGGGATTTTTAAGGAGTCAAAACAGTATGGCAAACCTGTTGTTGACCTAGATCTGTGAGGGTGACAAGGTCTTGTGTCCCAGGACAAAGAATTGCACCAGGGACTTTCAGTTAGAAATAGAAACAGAGACAGTTTATTAAGAAAAGGAAAGCATGCCCGAGAATGGAATGGGCTAGGAAGCAGGAAAAGACCCGTGTACTGAAAGCACTGGGCCGTGAGTCTCATGAGCCTGGTCATTACACAGCATCAGCCTCTCCCACATTTGTATACTATGGGATTTTCCTGAAGATGCTCTCTGTGTATAGCTCAGGTGGGGAAGGGTTTCCAATCTGTCTCTGTCCAGTGGCTTTTTCCATATGCTAATCTTGGTGTTGTTTTTTTCCTGTCCTTACTCCCCTGTCACAACACATACATCATCCCTCAGAATATATTTTTTTCCTTGGAAAAAAAATCTGAGCAAGGTCTATGATCCAAGATCAACAAATATAACACTACTAGAGATCCAGAGGCATATAGAGAAAATGGGTCTTGGGTGAGACAGGTCTTTAGAGAAATGATGTAAGGTAATCAATCAAAAGTGGTGGAGACAGGACCAGGGTGAAAAGCAGGCATTTTGAGGGAGAATCCAGCTTTGTAGCTCTTGCTGGTGACCATGGGGTAAGGGAAGTCACACAGACAGTAGGAGGAAAGCCTGGACTTGAGTTTCTCAAGATAAGCTCCTCTTTCGCTCACAGTCCCCTAGATTGAAAGTTGAATGAGTGAAAGACTTGTTGGAGATGGATGACCATCAGCTTCTCTGGGCAGCAGTCTTTGTGGCTGGCACTCACCTGGCACTGGCAGTTTTAACTTTCTATTTTCTTTAAGTTAATTTTTATTGAGTGCATTTCATACAACATTTCTCAATCAAATCTAGACTCATTCCCCCATCCATGCCCACCCCTTATGTCCCCCCAACCCCCACTCTGTCATACATGTTTAGTCCTGTCTTGCATCTTTTTCTCAGTCTTTTATAAACTTTTTGATGCACAAGTTTACTGTTTTGGTCAGTTTTTTATTATGTTTTTCTCTCTCTTTTTTTGTTCCCTTTAATTTTATATTATTCCAAAATATGCATATATACACTCCACACATAAATCAAAATTACAAATTCTGAAAATAAACTATAGGTTAATTCCTAAACACATTTAGAGATTCACATTTTAACAGTAAAGTTGCATGCACATAAAAAGAATATGAATAGAATATGAATACATATCTTCCATTCATATATGGTAATTACAATGTGTGAATACAAGTGGCAGGACAATTCTAGAGCCCATTAAGAGATTCACATTGGAATAGCACAGTTGCTTTCAGATTCAACGAAATATAATAATAAAGTTGCTCAGTTTGCCTGCCAACTGGGGATTTGGTGTTAGCATCCACAAATGAGGGAAACCATTCACCATTTTTTTTTTTTTTTCTGGGACTGTGTTACTTCACTTAGCATAATGGCTTCTAGCTCCATTCATTTACCAGCAAAGCTCATGATGTCATCTTTCTTTACTGCTGCCTAGAACTCCATTGTGTAGATGTACTACGTTTTTGTTATTCAGTCATTAGTTGAGAGGCATTTGGGTTGGCTCCTGGTCTTTGCTATTATAAAAAGAGCTGCAATAAACATAGCTGTGCATGTATCTTTGCAGTAGGATGCATATTGTGGGTATATACCCAGGAGTGGTATGGCTGAGTCAGGTGGTAGGCTCATATTGAGTTTTTTTTAAGGATTCTCCACACTGTTTTCCACAGTGGTTGTACCAGTTTACATTCCCACCAGCAGTGGATGAGTGTTCCCCTTTCCCCACAACCTCTCCAGCATTTGGTGTCTTGTTTTCTTGATCTTGGCTAGTCTTATTGAGTGAGATGATACCTTAGTGTGGTTTTAATTTGTATTTCCTTAGTTATTAATGATGTTGAACACTTTTTAAGATGTTTCTCAGCCATCTTTGCTTACTTCACCAGTAAGGGAGTTTTAACTTTCTTTTTTTTTTTTTTTTTTTTTTTTTTTTTTTTAGACAGGGTCTCCCTGTAGCCCCAGCTAGCCTGGAACTTGCTCTGTGGAACAGGCTGGCCTTGAACTCACAAAGATCTGCCTGCCTCTGCCTCCCAAGTGCTAGGATTAAAGGCGTGCGCCACCACGCCAGGGAAAGTTATTTTATTTTATTTTTTATTTTTATTTTATTTTATTATTTTTCTGTCTTTTTGAGGCAGGGTCTCCCTGTAGCTCCAGCTGTCCTGAAACTCGCTCTGTAGACCAGGCTGGCCTTGAACTCACAAAAATATGCCTGCCTCTGCCGAGTGCTAGGATTAAAGGTGTGCGCCACCACACCCCGCTAACTTTCTAAGACTCCAGGCATTTAATTGGATAAGAGAGCTACCAAATCACTGTAGGAAGTCATTCAGGAATTCAGGGGTGTGATTTAGGGACTAATGAAAAGGCAGAATGCAGCCTTGGGGCCAGCGTATTCCGTGCTTGTGGAGATTTCTGTTGTTTTGCTTCCTAGTCGTTTTTCCTCATTCCCACCACAGCTCCTGCTCAGTTACCTGCTCCCCCTTCAGCCCCAGAACTGGGGCTAGCCTTGAAGCAGAAGGGATATCAGCCTGGAGCTGCTGGGGGCTGTCACAGCACCATATGGAAGTGTCAGCAGTAGCAGCAACAGCAGAGACAGAGACATGGCCCCATGCTGTCATGCCTGGCAGCCTGAGGAGTTAACTTAATCTTTAGGGGCTTCAACTCAGGTAAAACTGGATTCTTGGCTTTGATGCAGAAACTAATTTTAGGACAATCTGATGTAAAGGAGAGCTGAAGTTTATTGACAACAGAAGAAAAGCGGTGGGGGTGTGTGGCTCAGTTGGTACAGTGTCTGTGCAGGCACAGGGACATTAGTTCCAATCCCAGCACCCACATAAAATCTAGGCATGTTGTCCTGTGTGTATAACCCCAGCACCCAAAGGCCAGTGTGTGCAGAGATTTAGCCTTCTATACAATTTTGGTAGATCTGAGGTTACATCTCAAAAGAGTTGCTAAGAAACTTTTCTCCTTTTTTTTTTTATCAATAAATGAGATTCTAAGGTTGCTCCACGTGTGCCTTGGTTGGGTTACAATCTGATAAGATAAAAGCAATACCCCCTAGGGTTGGGTTAAGACTCCAAAGTTAGAATGTCCAGTGAGAGTGCCAGAGGACCTCAGGTTTATAGTCAGGAGGAGAGGAAGGCCTGACACAAATGTGGTTGCGTTGGAGTTCTTGGTCCTCAGGGGCAACAGGGTTCAACCGGACTTCTGGGTAGGTGGGAGGGAATAGAAGGGCGAGAGGGTAGGGGTCCTTTTCCTACTCATGCCTACTATGTTCCCTGTCTTTCTGTTCTGTATGAAAAGTCCTCAGCCAGGGAGAGTGGTGGTCAGGAAGAGGTGTCCAGGACTGTGTGACACTGTGGAAATGTTTGCAACAGGTGGAACTTACCTCCACTCTCACTCCTAGCCTTTTTTAAAAATTTTTTTTCTATGTGTATGAATGTACTATCTGCATGTAGGTCTGTGCACCCATGTCGTGCAATGCCTCGGAGGTCAGAAGAGGGTGTCGGATTCCCCTGGAACTGGAGTTCTCCTGGAATTGGAGTTACAGATGGTTCTCAGCTGCCATGTGGTTGCTGGGGATCGAACCCGGGTCCTCTGCAAGAGCAGTTGGCGCTCTTAACCGCTAGGCTATCTCTCTAGCCCCCACTCCTAGCCTTTTATGAAAGCAATATCCCTTTGATATTTCAGGCCAGTTTGGTTTGGAATTGTCTTTGGTGACTAAAATGTAACTGATATATCCAGTATTAAGAAAATGTGACTCAGAGAAACAGTTGGAAGCAATAATGGTTTTAAAAGCACTTCATCTTGTAACGTCAGGCAAGATAATATAAGATTTATAAACACACATGAAAACATAGGCCAAGCTAGACTAAAAGGATTAAAAACTTGTGTACAGCATGTGCAGAGGTTATGTTCTTATATTGCAGGTTTCGGAGTGATTTATATGTACTTGAAAACAAAATTTGAAAATATTTTTAGGATCCCTAAGGGTCTTTAGATCCCGCCGAGTCTCAGGATGCAGTTGAAAAACTATTAATAGAGGGAAACAGGAAACATTCTAGAATATTCCAGGCATTTGACATTTGTCTTTTGCTGCCACAGGAAAAGATGGCTTCTATAATGACCTTGCCCATTATTACTGGGACCAAATCACATCCTCAAATGGGATCTATCAGATGATTTTTCACTGGAAAAGTGTGAACAGGAAGTGGCTAGGAGAGAAAAGCTAAGAAGGTCTCTTTCCCTCCCCCACACCAGCAGCCTAAAAAGCTCTGACTTTTTACCAAATATAGCTGGTGAGAAGTGTCTAGAAGAATAGAAACAAAAATCCAAAATCTTTTTTTGTACAAGCTGTTTATTTCCTTCTTTTTTTTTCAAGATAGAAAGTTACTAGCAAACCATTTACATAAACCTTAAAAACTGAGAAACTTTCTCCCCAAGTTGAACGCTATCTTGGGGGCTATTTGCAAATAGGTAAAATAAACATAAAATCATAGCAATTCTTGACAGTGACCCAGACTATGACTTCATGAAGGCAGAAACAATGCCACTTTGGATACTTCCTAACATAGTTAGGGCAAAAAAAAAAAAAGATCATTTTTTAAAAAATAAAAGCACTAGCATGACTGTAACAAAAAAAGGAGGACCATTCTGATGACCTCCATTCTGATGACCTCCATTCTGATGACCTCCATTCTGATGACCTCCATTCTGATGACCTCCATTCTGATGACCTCCATTCTGATGACCTCCATTCTGATGACCTCCATTCTGATGACCTCCATTCTGATGACCTCCATTCTGATGACCTCCAGATAAGTGCATCTCCTTCAAAGGGTTAGAGGCCTGATATCCAGACTCTTGCTGTCTCAAGATTAATTAAAGAAAGCTAAGGATGTCCAAGGGTTTCTTCCTGTCTCTGAGACTTCAAGATATTCCTTCTAAGTCCTGCTAACAGAGTTGCTTTGTCTTTGAAAACCTCTCTGCTCAGGAGTGCTTTTCCTTACCATGTTTTGAATGGTTTCTTCCACTCATGAAGGAACATAGGCCTGTCTTGCCAGAACAAGAAGCAAGATTGCTTCTTCCACCAGAGACAGTCGAGTTGGGTGGATCAGGAGGCAAGCCCCCATAGGGTACATTTCCTGGACATCCATGGCTATGAGGTAGAAGTGGATAATTTCTACCATTAAAGGGCCCAGAGTTCTAGGAGATTCAGGAAGATGAGAATGGTGGCAGAATCCTTTTCTAGTTTACCCAACAGCCACATGATACAAGCAGAATATTGGGACAGCAAGGTAGCTCAGTGGGTAAGGGCACTTGCTGCCAAGGCTGGTGACCTCAGTTCAATCCCCAGAACTCAGATGGTAGAAGGAGAGAACTGATCCTTCCACATGTGCATCGTGGCATGTGGATGCATGCTGTTGCCCAGGACTGCCCTCCATGACACAGATGCAGTCGTCCCAAGCTTGGCTGCATCTGCCTAGCTAGGATCATCCCTGCTAAGCTGTTGACTATTATGCTCTGCAAGAAAGGAGGATCCAGAAGAGTCAAACTTACCTCTCAACCAACCAGTCAGCTCTAGTTACATGAGGGGGAGGGGCTAGGGGCATATAAACTGAGAATGTAGAGAGGAGGTGCTCTTGCCCTTCTGTGGGGCTGTGGGGAAGTCACCATCTGGGTTGCGGTGAAGACTTTCTACTGTGGCCTTAGGAGGGAAGAACCTGTAAGGTTATGGCGCGCTGTCCCCCAAAATGAGAGGCCATGAGGTCTAAGCTCTCTGGAGCAAAGTTTAATTCAGGGTAGCCAGGGCTAGGCTCAGGGGAAAGATAGAGCTAAGCACAGAATGGCATCTGGCTTGGGAATTTAAGGGAGAAGGTGGGAGTGGGATTCAGTGAGAGTGGGGTGGGTAGCATACTTTCAGGAATCTGGCTTTCGAAAGGCAAGGCGGAAAATTCCTGAGTAATTGGTGATGGCATGTTTTAGCATAGCCAAAGGCTAGCCTGGTAGAGCAGGTTCTTGGGCACCACAGATCTTAGGTGTCTCTGCATTTCAATAGGCTTCTGGAGCTCACGCCCTGACAGGACCCACACTTTTGTCAGTAAACACTCACCCATTGCTCTTGCTCTGTATGTAAACCCAATAAACTCACTGGATTATTTTTTTAATTTTATTTATTTTTATGTGTATGAATGTACTATCTGCATGTAGATCTGTGCACTCGTGTCATGCAATGCCGAGGAGGTCAGAAGAGGGCGTCGGATTCCCCTGGAACTGGAGTCAAAGATAGTTCTCAGCTGCCATGTGGGTGCTGGGGATCGAACCTGGGTCCTCTGCAAAAGCAGTTGGTGCTCTTAACCACTAGGCCATCTTTCCAGCCCCAACGCACTGGATTCTAAGCCTGCAGTTTGGCGAAATCAAACCTCAGTTTGTTGTAGGAACCAAGGGAGGAGGGGTGGATGTTGTTTATACCTCCCAGAAGGACTTTTAGCTATATATGTACACACACACACACACACACACACACACACACACACAAATAATGTAAAAGAATTATTTATTATTATTATTATTATTATTATTATTTGGTCTTTTTGAGACAAGGTCTCCCTGTAGCCCCAGCTGGCCTGGAACTCTCTCTGTAGACCAGGCTGGCCTTGAACTCACAGAGATCCACCTGCCTCTGCCTTCCTCTGCCTCCCAAGTGCTAGGATTAAAGGTGTGTGCCACCACAACCGGCCAATTGTTATTATTATTATTTGGTCTTTTTGAGACAAGGTCTCCCTGTAGCCCCAGCTGTCCTGGAACTCACTACATAGACCAGGCTGGCCTTGAACTCACAGAGATCGGTGTGCCTCTGCCTCCCAAGTGCTAGGATTAAAAGCATGTGTCACCATGCCTGGCATCAAAGAATTTTTAAAATCCAGAGTAAATATACAATACAACCAAAAGCAAAGTCTGATGTCAAAGTATTGCAATTAACCTCAAAATACAAGCTATAGGAACAAAACAATAATCATTCCACGACTCACATGGCATGCCTGTGTGTGAGGACTGGAGGGAAACTGTAGGGTATTGGGTAGAACTGAGAACGAGAGACACCCCAAACAGTATAGACATGGAAGAGCATATGAATCGGTGTGAACATTGCAGCTGACACTTTGCCATTCTGTGTAAGCTGGCAGGGGGCCGGGGGGGTTGGTGTCATGGGCATCTGCGATGAGGGCGGAGGTGTTGGGGTGGTGCACTCTGAACTCCATCAGTCCGCCTTGGCTTTCTTCCTGGACAGGAGCCCACACTGAGGAGAGACTGCTGGGGGTCAGAAAAAAAAAAAAAACTAAGCAGGATAAGAACAATAGAGATGAAGAACAAGGAGTCCAGCTAAAAGTTGGTGGGTGGGTAGAGAGATGAATGAGAAAAAAGTCTCAGAAGCCAGGTAAGTAGTAAGAAACAGAAGGAGCAGGGGTCAGGTAGGGATAGAGGCCAGGAGTTTATAGAGACACACAAATACAGGTCAGAGAACAAACTGGAGGTTCCAGGGATAATACTGCATGGTCAAATCAAACAAGCTATTCCCGTACAAGTCAAAGCTCATGGTTACTTTGATGCTTTAATTTACAGGGTCCAGTGTGGGCGTTGGGAAGGCCTGAGGAGCTCTATTTTTTTTTTTTTTTTTTTTTGAGCCTGTGGTACCTACTGTGCTGTGTGTCTTACTCTGCTATATAGCAGCTTAGTAAGATTTTTCTGTCTGCATTTTGTTTTGCCATAGATTAGTAATAAAAGGAGTAGAGGTTAAGCAGACCCCGAGTCTCAGCTAACACTTGTTGGAATTTAGGGAGTCAGAAGGAAAGAGGAGTCAGGAAAACTGCCATTGCCAGACCTTCACTAGGACAAGACGAGATGGCATCTATTCATCCTCAGCAGGTGACAGAACTTCCAGAAGGATGGATGCACTGTGCCGTGCATGGGTGGAGGTAGAGGTTCTATGGGGGATAGGGTATGAGGGAATGGATGCAGCTGCAGGGGTCCGTGGATCTCATTTTCTGGAGCTACTTGCTCAAGCAGGACGGGCTATCTTGAGCAATAGGCTGTCTCAAACAGTCTCCCTTGGGTTTTGGGAGTGGTCGATCTGGGCATGATTGATCAATAAGGGTAGTAGCCATCTCTGAAGCAGATAAGGGTCAGCAGACGTTTTGGAGGGAGATAGTGGCAGTTTCATGAGAACTGTTTTTCTACAACAGCGGCATTCTATCAACACTGAGCACTAAGTAAATATAATTCCAGTTACCATCTACTGGCTATGTACCTTAGTCACGTTTTTGTACTAAGTTTTTTATTACAGTGGCTAGATGCTCTGACTCTGGTACCATAGGGCTTGCTGACTTTACTAATTGTATGAGTGGGCAAACAACTAATTCTTCATAAACCTCTGTTCTCTTATCTGTAAGATGAAGTAGTGGTATGTCTCAGGGTTGTTGGAATAACATGTGCGTGACAAACTCTTAGCACAGTGCCTAGCTTATGGTATGTACTTAATCAATAGTAACTATTTTTACATCTCTGTATTATTCCATACTTATAAAGCAGAAAAAATTTAAGGCTCATGGCAGTTCAGTATTATTTCACAACTTATTCAACAATTACTTACTGTTGAACCCAGGCTCTCAAGCTTCTGTTTCTACAACTCATTAACTTTCTTGTAAAGATGGCGAAGTGGCACATGACTTTGCCCTGGCTGTTTTCATAGCTCTGTTTTGACTGGGTTCTTGTTCCCTCCCTTGACCTAACTTATGGAGAATGAATCCTGCAGTGTGGTCAAGACACGATGGCCTAAAGCGTTCTTGGGAGAAGGAGTGCTGAGAAGGAGGATGTGTGGCTGTGAGCTCCTTCATCAGAGGCATAAACAAGTCCCTACTCCCAAAAAAGGCCAGGAGCCCAGTGAGGTAGCTGGCTGGATGCCTCAAACACATCATGCTGAGAGAGAGAATGAGTGGCGTTCCTCTGTGCTGAAGTTTAAATGTAAACAAGAGGCAAGTAGTTTTCATGATAATTACTAAATATTAGAAATGTATTGTTCTTTCTCGGCTCCCAAGACACTTCTGGGATCTCCAGCTGTGCTAATAAGTCTATGTGCACCACTTCTAGGCCCAGAAGTACTATTCCAAGACAAAGACTCTTCATTTGTGTTTGTTCTTGTTTCTATCAGCGCCTGAAACCTAGTTCATGTTGTTGCATTGGTGCTCTGAGTTTTGTTTGGAAGCAAAACAGAACAGAGCAAAACAAAACAAAACAAAACAAAACAAAACAAAACAAAAAACTCCTAACATTTAGAGTTCAGATCTTAGATAAGATGTTAATTCTCTGATCCTTATCTCTCAAAAGAGGTGTTCATCCTGTTTATCTTAACAAAAGACTTCTGTGAAGTTGACTGACAGCACATTTCTAAAGAGCTTCATAAAGAGTTTGGCACTCAGTGGACACTATAAATGAAGGCATTTCTCTAATTACCTATGTACGATTTCCAGAAGGCCTTCAGAATGAGTCACAATGGCAGATGCTTAGCGCACATGCTTCTTTCCTCTATGACATCCATGACAGACATCACAAATTGATCATGATATTCTTACTGCTTGCATTAGTTTTGCACTGATGTTGTAGAAAATCTCCATAGACTTAGCAGCTTTACTTTCTTAGAACACCGTAGATCTAGCCCAAGTTTCACTGAGCTAAAAATGAAGGTGTTATCTTGGTTGTAAGATATTGAGAAATTAAGTTGGACTTGAGCTAGAAGACTCCTTCCTTTCAGCTAGCTTTCAAAGTGCAGCTTATGGGCTGGAGAGATGGCCTAGCGGTTAAGAGCGCAGACCGCTCTTACAGAGGACCCGGGTTCAATCCCCAGCACCCACATGGCAGCTGAGAACAGTCTGAAACTCTAATTCCAGGAGAACTCCAGTTCCAGGGGAATCCGACACCCTCTTCTGACCTCCGCGGCATTGCACGACACAGGCGCACAAACTTGCATGCAGACAGTACATTCATACACATACAGAAATAAATAAAATTTTTAAAAAAGTGCAGCTTATTAGGAGACATCAGTGGTCTTACCCAGCAGAGAAGTCTACTAACTACAACACCAACCTGCCAGGAAAGATGTGCTTACATGTGAAAGGTGGCACGACTGTTATACAGCCAACCAACTGCTCTCAGCTTGGAGTTGAGGCCCATGCTATAGAAGGAAACCCAAGCCTGGTGCTGTAAACTTTATACATGGGAGGTCATGAGCCCTTTGAGGGTACTTGCTTCTGATGTTTAGCTAAAAAGACCGTTCTAGTTTCTTTTCAATTGGTGTGAGAAATCACTCTGACCAATACCAACTTGAGGAGGAAAGGGTTTATTTGGCTCACATCTCCTGGGTCAAAGTTCATCACTAAGGGAGCCCAAGGTAGGAACTCAAGGCAGGAACCTAGAGGCAGGAGCTGAAGCATAGGCCATGGAGGAATGCTGCTTACTGGCTTGCTCCTCTGGCCCATGCTCAGCCTACTTTCTTATATAATACAGAATAACCTGCCTGGAGGTGGCACCACCTATGGTTTGCTGGACCCTCCTATATCACACAAAAATCAAGAAAATGCCCCACAGACATCACCATAGGCCAGGGTAATGGAAGCAGTTCCCAGGTTGAGGCTCCTTCAACCCAGGTGTGCCAAGTTGACAAGGAAAGCTATCTAGCACATTGATGTAATGTCAGACTGCCCTCTAAATAGCTATGCTTACACCCTTAGACAAAGGCTACTCTCAACCCTAATCAGAGAAACCTCTCTGCAGTGAATTCAGAGTCTTGTGGCTGCCCAACACGCTGGGAATAAGCGAGGGATAAAGGCTCAGACCTAAAGCAGTCATTTATACTACCCCTTCTCAGGCTCAGGAAACAGTGCAGAAGAGTGGACAGAAAGACTAAGTAAGAACTAGAGAACGGGGGGAAAGGCAGTGAAATATCGTACCCTGGACGTTACAGCCAATGTAATCATGAACTCACAGGTTACTTCCTCTGGACTTGCACAAGACAGGTCCTCCCACAGTCATGATGAGGGAGGGAGCAATGAAACCCTACGCTTATCAATGAACTATTGGCTACTGATGGGCCTTGGGAAAAGGGAAGCTACAATCTTCAGTTGTTTGAACACTGGCGACCCCATCAAGTTCCAACGGATAGTTCCAATCCAAAGGCTGCACAGAAGCTTCTGGTCAAACCCAGAAGGACATGAACAAAACAAAAAGATAGGAATGTGGAAAAGAGGTTAGCCGGGAGGGAAGTAGGGCATAGACAAGAGGATGAAGATGAGAGAAGTGGGAGTGAGAGTGGTTAGGGTATATGATGTGCATTATGGTATTGTCAAAGAACAAATTTAGCTAATTAAGAAGAAAAAAACAATCCACTATAGTGTTCAAACCACACTCAAACTGAGCTTTTCATCAATAGGAAAATTAGGGGTTTTCCCAGGGCTTCACAGATTTTGGTTAAGGGCTGGGGAGAGGACTCAGTGGTTAAGAGGATTGACTGCTCTTATAGAGGACCAGGGTTTGATTCCCAGCACCCACATGGCAGCTAGCAATCATCTATAACTCTAGTTCCAGGAGAATCCAATGCCCTCTTCTGACCTCCAAGGGCATTGCACAACATGGGTGTACTTATGTACATGCAGGCTATATATTCATCCATAAAAATAAAAATAATAATGAAATATTTTTAAAAAATTGGTCAAAACATTAATGTGAATGAAAGTTCCCAGGAAAAACTGCATCTTCAAACTGAACCTTCTATAGGGTTGTTCAACTGATTAGAACTTCAGTGATTATGGACATTTTGGAATGTTGCAGGTCTAGAGTCTAATTACCATTTATCAAATGGTATGAGGGCTATCCTTAGCCCCCCTAAATAGTCAAACCTGATCACCTCTATGTTTGACTTAATATCTTGTGACTAACAAGTAAAAACACTTTGGAATGTATTAACTTAGCAGACCACCAGCATCCACCAAGAAAGCTGTCAAAAACTATCTAATGCCTATAGCAGAATTCTGTTTCACTATAACCTGCCTTTATTATGTCTTCACCAGTATAATTGAAAGAGTCCTGATTCATGATTTTCTTTATTCTGTTACTATAAAAACTTCATGAAACTGTTACCATGTTAGAAGATGGACTTTGGGGTAACCTGAATCCATGTTCCCAGTCCATGGTCACTCTTATTGGGCTCCAGAGTAAATTATCATGTGTCTTCTTTGAGGTGAGAGTTGTACTTTTACATGACATTATCAACTCTCTTATTGTCAATCATAAACGTTCAGAGAAATAGAAAAGATGGAATAAACAATATTGCTATGATTTGCAACATCAAAAATATTAAATAAAAAGTCACAGTAGGCGAATGGTATCTCTCATTTGTGGATGCTAGCGTCAGGTAAAGCAAACTGAGTAACATTAATGTTCTACTTCTCTTCATGTAAAAGCAACTGTGCTCTTAGAATGTGAATCCCTTAATGGGCTCTAGAATTAACCTACTACCTATTTTCAGACTCCATAATTTTGGTACAAGGTTGGAGGGTATGTTTGTGTATTTTAGAGCAATATAAAATTAAAAGGGAAAACATGAATCCTGAAATATGATTTGGAAATAACATACAGTTTATTTTCAGATGACATGATTTTAGTACCTGTGTGACATACATAAATGCATATGTTGAAACAATACTGATTGGAGGGAACAACAACAACAAAAGAACTGGGACAAGGAACCAACTGAAGCAGTAGATCTCCCCGCCCCAACCAAATAATCTTCTGCTTTGAAAAACTTTGAAAAGACTCAGAAGGGGAAACAGGACATGTATGGCAGACTGCATGAACTTGGGAGGGGCAGGGGTCATGGAGGGGGAAATGAGTCAGGATTGGACTGAGAAGTGATGTACGAAATACACAAAACTTCAATAAAAGATAAAAAAATAAAAAAGTCACAGTAGGAATGGAGTTGCTTTCCTTGTTGGAACCACAATGGAAGACTCCATTTCCCTCTCTTCTAGCATGTACAAGCCTCTGTGCAGGGTGTGCACACAGTCCCACATCTCAGAGCCACAAAGAAAGTACAACATCCTTCCCGTGTTGTCTTCCTGTTGAGTGCAGTGGGGATGTCTTCTGTCTGTACAGAGCCATGTGATTCAGTTGAGTCCATTGGACAAGCCAGGATTATCTTCCTATCTGTAGATCCATAGTCTGAGTCGTATCCACAAAGCCCCTTTTACTTTGTGAAGTCATGTGATTCAGGGACGCTATGGCTTGAAGTTGTCCCTCAATTTGGTATTTATAGGTGGGATGCAGAAGAAGCAATTAGAATTGAATGAGTTCATGAGGATGGGACCCCTATGATGGTATTAGTGTTCTGTTCTGTTTTGTTTTGTTTTGGTCTTTTCGAGACAGGGTCTCCCTGTAGTCCCAGCTGGCCTGGAGCTCACTCTGTAGACCAGGCTGGCCTTGAACTCACAAAGATCCACCTGCCTCTGCCTCCCGAATGCTAGGATTAAAGGCGTGCGCCACCACGCCCGGCTAGTGTTTTGTTTTTAAAGAAGAGACAGTGACCCAAGCTAGTATGATTGCTGTTTCACCACCTGATACCCTCCGCAGGGCTATGCTTGGCAAGAAAGCTCTCATCAGATGCTGTACCAGGCTTTTAGAACTCATAGGGACCCTATGATGAGAATAGTCTGAGGCTACACCCTAATTGATCACAAAGAGCATGTTCATTGATTAGTGATGTCTGCCATGAGCAATCAGGGAGCACATTAGTATGACCAAGATAGTAATGAGCAAGACAAATTCAACTGATGAATCTACAAATTTTAGACAGTGGAAATGATTACTAAGGCCACTTATTTTATTACTCCAAATTTTTTATGCTGCCTCCCATACTTATCTCTGCTTCCAAGCAACCCTTATGCTAACAGGTTAATAAAAATAGATGCAGTTTAGTTTGATGGGTTCTTAACATGTTATGATTTAGAAGCCTGTTTCCTCAATGCAGTAGTGTGGACAAGAGGGATCTTTGGGAGGTGATTTGGTCATGAGGGATGTGCGAGCATTAAGGGTGACCATGAAAGTGGCTTGACCTGAGTGACCCCTGAGGACCAGATCCTCAAGTGACCTTGAGAAAACAAAAACCTTGGTTAATTTGTGCTAACTGTGTGGCCTTAAAAATCCAAAAGGAGGGGCTGGAGAGATGGCCTAGCGGTTAAGAGCACCGACCGCTCTTACAGAGGACCCAGGTTCCATCCCCAGCACCCACATGGTGGCCCAGAACCATCTGAAACTCCAATTCCAGGAGAACTCCAGTTCCAGGGGAATCCGACACCCTCTTCTGACCTCCGCGGCATTGCACGATACAGGTGCACAAACTTGCATGCAGACAGTATATTCATACACATACAGAAATAAATAAAAAAAATAATAAAAAATCCAAAAGGAAAGTATAACCAGAAATAAATAAATAGTAAGGCCTGAGGTACTTCAGAAAAAAAAAAAAAAAAAAAAAAAAAAAAAAAAAAAGAGCACAGTTGTTTTGCCTGTCTTACTGGCAAGTGCAGCTACCATGTGGCTGCCACTGCATTTGCCATCCTTCAAAGACATGAGACACAGATTTTCAACCTTCCAATATGGGCTGAAGACTCATGTCTCTCCAAGAATCCTCCAAACCTTCAGTGCCAGATGGGGAATGCTAAGATATCCAGCTTGTGGACTGAGCTACTACTGAGGTTTCAGCCTCTCCAGAGTATAGACTGCCATTGTTGGACTACCCAGGCTGTGTCATGGAGGCCAGTACAGGAAGATAAAGACAGGATGTGGTGCTTAGTGGACCTCATTTGGTGACCATGGGAAGGGAAAACCCCAGTGTGAAGCACAAGGGCAAAACTAGTGGTGGTTTGGGCTTGCCAAGGAGGAGCCTTCAAACATTACACCTTTCAGTCTAATAAACAACAACAAAAAAAAAATCGTAAGCTGAAGATGCTAAAACCTATGATATATGCGGCATGCATATGTGCATATTTTGGAGTGATGGCTGTTGGTAGGAATAACAACGTCATCATCATCATCATCATCATCATCATCAACAACAACAACAGAAAGACTGGGTCAAAGAACTGACTGAAACGGTGAACTTTTGCTCGAAACAGTAAACTTCTGCATCGAGATTTTTGAGAGAGACTGAGAAAAAGATGAAAAACATGTTTGGCAGATGCATGAGCTCTGGTGGGGTGGGGGGCAGGAAGTGGGGCACGGGTCTAGATTTGATTTGAAATTTTGTGTGAAATGCACAAAGCTTCAATAAAAAATTGGCTTTGAAAAAAAAAGAAATGTAGCCACGAGAGACTGAGCAGGAAGATGGATGGAGATTTGTCTCGGAATTAAAACACTCAGTAAAATAGGAAGAGTAAGTCTCAGAGATCAGTAATATGGCATGATGGCTAAGTTAATAATAATTTCAAAATAATTAAGAAAATAAGTTGGTATTCTTACAATAGGGAAGAATAAATATTTATGGTAATGAGAATAAAAAGAGTGGCTTTGTTATAAAAATGACCTCTCTCTCTCTCTCTCTCTCTCTCTCTCTCTCTCTCTCTCTCTCATATGCTGGCTTTGTCTCCCAGGTGATGGATGCTACCATGTGATGACAGAGGGACATAACTGGAAGTTAGGAGGATGCTGGCATCATGCTCCAGCCTCCCAAGTCACCACATCAAAATAAAGTTCTATCTTCTAAAATCATCCATTTTGTGTCAGTCAGGTATAATAGTGGTAAACAAACTAAGCTAGGTCACAACATCAGCTGAGACTACCTAATCCAGTTCTCCAACAGAAAAACCCAGTAAGAGAAAAGACACCTACAATCAAATAAAACGTGTCTTTCATTTGTGTGTGAGTGCAAGTGTGTGAGTATATGTGCGTATGAGTATGTGAGCTTCTGAGATTGTGTGTGCGTAAGTATGCAAATATGCGTGACTACATGTGAATGTGCAAGTGTGTTAGCTTATATGTGTGTGAATGTGTGATTAAATGTAAGAGTGTGTGAATGTATGTATAAGTGCACAACTATGTGAGTGTGAGAATGTGTGTAAGAATGAGTATGTATTTCTGTGTGATTATGTGAGAGTGAGTGTGAAAGACTCTGAGTGTGTTTGTGCATTTGTGTGTCTTTATGTGTGAGCATATGTGTCTATGTATGACTGTGTGAATGTGTGCAAGTATGAGTGCTTTTGTGTGTGTTTGTGTGAGTGTGTGTGTCCCTGTATGAGCACGGAAGTGCATGAGTGAATGTGTATGTATGTGCAGCTATGTAAGATGCAACTGTGTGTATGTGTGTGTGAGTGTGTGAAAGTGCGTGAGTGTAGGTGCACAACTGTGAGTGTACACATGAGTGTGTAAGAGTGTGTGAGAGCATGTTTCTCTTTGAGATCACATTGGCCAAGAAAACAATTCATTTTCCTGAAAGCACTCCTTGGCAAGCTAGCACAATTCTCAGTAGTTAGCAGAGAAATCCTGGCCAGTATCAACTCTTATTTACAGGGAATGGAAAGTCACGCGTGAGAGAAGCTCAAGACAGGATGGGGTGTGAGAGGCCAATTTTGGAGACAGAGCCATACACCAAGATAAAGGGCATTTGTTTTCTGGTTGAGTGGCTAACAGCTTGTGCTGGATAGCATTAGTGTCAACTTGACACACCTGGGTTGAGGGAGCCTCAATTGGGGAATTTGGTCCATTGGATTGGCCTGTGGCCACATCTGTGGTGTATTGTCTTGATTGGTGAGCAGTGACAGTATAAGAAGGCAGGCTGGGCATGAGCGAGAGTAAGCCAGTAGAAAGCAAGCCGGTGAACATGGCCTGTGCTTCAGCTCCTGCCTCCAGGTTCCTGCCCTGAGTTCCTGTCTTGGGCTCCCTAAGTAATGAACTGTGACCCAGGAGATGTAAGCTGAATAAACCCTTTCCTCCCCAAGTTGGTGTCAGAGTGTTTTGTCACAGCAATGGAAAGACAAACTAGAGCACAGCTGTTTCCAGAAGTTTCCTTATGCTAAGCTTAAGGTAAGACATGCTCCCACGAATGCAAAGCCCCTCTCCACAGGTGCAGAAGATGTATTAACAGATCTTCATTCTGATAGGGATGGGCACTGCCTGTGGGAGATACATTTCTGCAATGCTGGCGCCGTTGGGGGTCCAGAGCTCTCTACAGACCTCTTGTGCTCAAAGACGATGAGATGGATGGATATCATCTTCACCATGGTGACAGCAGTTGACATGGAAACTGTTGTTCCTGCTTCTGTGTGTAACCATTGTTCCCATCCAGGCTTACTAATATCAGGAGTATTTGTCTATTTGCCTGACCATCATCCATTTCTTTTACCTATAGGAACTTCATTGAGATTATTTGGGGAAAATCCAGGACTGGTTATTTTGGACAGTACCTATCCCAAACCATCTTCAAGTTGAGCTTGAAATCCTTGCTTGGTCAAGCAAGTCTCAGGAATTTATTTAGGTGTTATTTAGTTGTGTGGCCCCTTGTTGACCCAGCAGTAACAGCTCTGGGTTTTGCTAAAATGACCCAGGGAGTGACAGGATTTTGCTGGTCATCGTCAAACTGATGGAATGTGATCGTGAAGCTTCCGGTGTTTGTCCTTGTCACAAACAATGTCAAGCCTGCTAGAAAATAAAGCTGGTGTAGAGGCAAAACAGCCAAGAGCTATGAGAGGCAAATTCATGCTGCTATAATTTGAGAAAAGGTTGCAGTCAAGATCTAGCTTTAGCTGTAAATAAGGAAACCTTCAGACTTTTCAATTACGTGAAATATTTTTTTTTCTGGTGACAAGGTCTCATTGTGTAGTCCTAACTGGCCTGGGACTCACTATGTAGACCGGGCTGGCCTCACACAAAGATCTACCTGCCTCTGCCTCTCAAGTGCTGGGATTAAAGCCATGCCTGTCTTGAAATACATTTTTCAAAACAGGGTCTTTTTATGTGGCCCAGGGTAGCCTGAATCTTCCTGTCTTCCTGACTGACCTCCTTGGTTTTTATTTTGGTAGAAGTACTTAGCGTCCAACAGAAACCACACTATCTGTTAAATGGTATCCTTAATGCAAAACTGCTCGTACTATTGCTGGACAGATAATGCCACAGCACAGACGTTATTATCATGGCAACCGTATTCCTGCCCGACCTCCTAATGGACTTGCAGGTGTGTGCTACTTTGCTCAGTTCTTTGCCTTATTTTTTTCTTTCCTCTTAAGGATATTTAAGTCAGGGTTCTGTCGCTTGTACCCCAAAAAGCCCTGAAAAAGATTACCAAAGAGTTTACATGAAGATTTTTCCTTTATTAGACTGTCAGAGCAACTAGATATAAATTAACCACTAAAAACTCTAGCTTGGAACAATATGCCCCTTTCTATAAGCACTGCCAAACAGCTCCTCTGGGCACGGCTAGTTATGATGATCCTCTCTGCCAAGCACCATGCTGGGTATCATTGTGAGGGGGTGGAGAAGAGAGTCAGGAGCCCCCCCTCACCAAGTCTACTCTGTAACCAGGACGGTAGAACTCACATAGGCTAACACTTCCAGAGAAGTTCATCCCTCTGGGGTGACAATGTGCTGGTGAGTCACAAAACATTATGAGGCGTGCCACAAGGAATCTGTGACTCATGAAGCTAAAGTAGCAATGTTGGCGATGATTTTAAAAAATAAACATGAATTAGAGTAGAATTAAAGGTTATTTTAATAATAATAATAATAATAATAATAATGAAGATGATGAAAATGATGTATTTATTCAATTAATTCTGCAGGATGTTTTTCTGAGTGTGAGAAAAAAGGTTGGCCTATCAGCTAATGCCCACATAAGCCTGTTCCCAAAGATGCTATCCACCATATGCGTCCATGTAAAACAGGAGGAAGAGACATATCAGGAAGCTGCCGATGGGTGCTGTGCTGAATGGATCAGAAGGGTAGTTTCTTTTCATCTATAGGAGATGCTTCTATGCAATCCCCCCCTGGTTTGTAGATGAAGAATAACTACAGAATAGGGTGAGGCTATCGCCAGTTCTTCTGGAGTTCCAAGGAAGGAAAGATCAGATTATGTTGGAAGTGTTGAACACGGTTCAGTAGAACGTCTGAGAGTTAAGCAGGGCTAGAAAAGGCATCAAGAATCTGCAGCAGCAGAGGAGCGAGGAGGACTCTGAAGCTCCGGTAAAAAGAAGGTGCGCCAGGAGCCCATGCCCTTCTCTGGAACCCTCAGTGTTGGTACCAGGACATCGTGAGAGAAGCCAGCTGCCGAGGATGCGCTCGGCTGTTGCAGCACCCTGTCTGACTGAGTGGCCCTTGTCTAACTCCTCACTGGCTCCTTTCTACCTTTCTCCCCTTTCTCCCTGTGTTCTTTGATAAAGAAACTCCCAAAGGATACTCTTGAAACTCTCAGGTCCTTTCTACGCTTCCTAAGGAAGACAAGCTCTTTCTTCTGGGACAAGCAGAACAAACTATTCTTCCTTTTCCTGCTGGAGCTGAGGAGTCTCTACTGCATTGCCCACTCAGACCTCTCCCCAGCTGGAGACTTGTCCCTGCGCTGCTTCCCACCTGCTGTTCCCCAAAGCCCCAAGCTCTAGACCAGCCCATCTTGCATCTATCTCCCAGTCCTTCATTTCATCAACTGGCTTGCCTGAACAGCCACATAGTCGGTACCCCATTTTGAACAAAAGCCCTGAAATTTTAACATTGCCTTTTAAAATCTTTAAAGCTAACAGTGAGCATGCATGAATGCTTCCTGTGTGCTTGGCACAAAGGCAAGGGGTTCCTCGCACTGCTTCCCCGAATCTTCCTGAGGAGGCCACACTCTAGAACTTACACCAGCTACACTTTGCTTCCTTGCAGTGCTGGGGATGAAACCTAGAGCCCTGCATATGCCAGGGGAGCGCTCTGCCCCGGAGCTACATCACTTGCTCATCTACATTTTATAGACAGGGAGACAAGACCTTGGACAAGTTAAGCACATTCTGGGATGTCTGAAGCAAGAGCGATGGCATAATGCCAGGAACCAATGCTCTTAAGCACGGCACTCTCCTGCACCCACACATCAGCTGTCAGCTTCAGAACAAAACTCCATGGCCTTATTCTGGCAGACCAGGCCCTCTGCCATCAAGATGGGGTTTAATTCTGGAGTCTTCACCACTCATAGCACTTAACAATCTGACTGTCGACCAGGGGTGACCATCAGCATGCACCTGTAGCGTGTGCCACTTCTCACCTCTGTGCTCAGCCTGGGTTCTCTACCAGGCATTCACCTCTACCTGCTAACCTAGCTCTTGAATTCTGCCTTTCTACAAAGAATTTCAATTCACTTTCTCACTTCATTGCTGCCCAGATCTATCTCTGCCTCCCCCACGTATGTCCTTCCTGTCTCTCTCATAACACATCTCCTAGTTGGTCTTACTTATACTTGTGCATGATGACTTTGTTATAAATCTCTAACCGGCAGGAAATGAGTTCTACTCATCATAGGTTCTATGTAGGTGCTCTGTCAGACCTGTGCATGTGGGAGCTGCCCAAGAAGGACAGTGGAACGTCATGGAATGGTCACAAGTCCTAACCTTTCTCCAAATACCTTCCCATAGCAACCCGGTAAGTTGAACTCCCATAGCAACTTGAACTTGCTACCGCTGAGTCAACTCCTTGATTTAAATCCTTTTCTCCAGAAGGTCTTAGCTTAAATACAGGTATGACTGGGAGTTTAAATTAATTGATTCGTTAGTGTTAGGGTTACTCAAGCATGAGAGTTAAATCACTGAGTAGGCTGTAAAAAAATGGACTCATTTCCCAAGGTGAGAAATGCCTAATTTCTCAGTGTAGATACATGTAAGGAAACTCTCAGTCCTACCCTCTTTAGTGAAATGACTCCCAAGCAGTGGTGGGCTCCTGGCCCTAATTTACAAAGGAGCCATGGCGCTCAGCTTAGTGTAGTTACAGAGACTTGGATCCTAGCACCTCCATTTCTAGCCTTGTAAATGTGGATAAATTCTTTTTGTTTCTTTGTTTTTTGAGACAGGGTCTCATTATGCAGCCTGTATTTGTGATGATCTTTTTTTTTTTTTTTAAACACAGAGGCAGCAAGGTCTTTCTAGATCTGGAGGTGTTGTGCGTAGAAGAGAGAAGATACAGTATTCCCCATTCTAACCACAGAACAGGCTGGAGTTCAGACAGAAACCTTTGCTCAGAAACCTTGTAATAAGGACAAAGGTTCAAAAGGAATTAAAATGGGTAGAAGAATGTCCTCTCAAACTCATGTTCACCTGAAACTTCAGAATGAATTAAGACCTTTACAGACATAATTTAGTTAAGATGGAGTTATACTGGATTTGAATGGGCCCTAAATCCAAAGACAGATATTCTTTTTTTTTTTTTTTTTTTTTTTTGGTCTTTTCGAGACAGAGTCTCCCTGTAGCCCCAGCTGGCCTGGAACTTGCTATGTAAACCATTAGACTAGGCTGGCCTTGAACTCCAAGAGATCCACCTACCTTTGACTCCTGAGTGCTGGGACTAAAGGGTGCATCACCACGTCCAGTCCAAAGACAGGTATTCTTATAAAAGAGAAGAGGGCAGGTGGACACACCCAGAATAGAACACCAGGAAAGGACAGAGGCTGCTGGGATGCATCTACAAGTCAAGGAACACTAAGGAGTGCCCGCCCCGGAAGCCAGGCACAAGGACCAAACAGATTTTTCCCTTGGAGCCTCCAGAAGGAGCTAATCCTGGCGCCACCTTGATCGCAGACTTTGAGCCTCCAGATCTGTGAGGGAATACATGTGTGCTGCTTTAAGCCACCGAGTATGCTACGGCGGACCTAGAAAACTAAAATAGGAGCCAATATGCACAGATGGCCTTCACATGGAGCAGGTGCTTTGATCCTGCTAGGAAGTAACCCACAGGAAGGAATTATGATCCCCTTTTCACAGACAGGAAAGTCTACGCGTTATTTTTCTCGTTGCTGTGACAAAAACAACTTAAGAAAGGAAAGGTTTATTTTGGAACAGAGGGCGACGGGGTTGCAATCCGTCCTGGCAAAGAAGGCGTAGAAAAGCCAGGGTCCGCGGTGGCCGGTCACATTGTGGCTACAGTCAGAAAGCAGAGAGAGAGATGAACTTTCCTGTCTGGTTGTCTTCCTTCCTTCCTTTTTAAAATTAATTCTGGGAAACCAGCCCACATTTATGGTGCTCATTACACTCAGAGTGGGTCTTTGCTCCTCAGTTAAACCTCCCTAGAAACATTCTCATAAATGCACCCAGAAGTGCATATTTCTCAGGGGATTCAAAGTCAAGTTGAGAATGACTTATCATCCCAGGAAGAATGAGAACCAGAGTGGTTTTAGCCACACATTTGCTGACTATGGTAGCATATCCTTTTAATCCCAGCACTTGGGAGGCAGAGGCAGGTGGATCTTTGTGAGTTTGAGGCCAGTCTGGACTACATAGTGAGTTTCAGGCCACTCCGTACATAATACCACTCTGCCTTGAAAAACAAACAAACAGAATTTATACACAAAGCTGGGGTAATAGCACTGGGATTCGAGTCTATGTAACTATACTAAGTCACAGGGCCATGCCTCCATCTCAGTCCCCTTTTTGATTTTCTTTTCCTGGACTTTCTGTGCCAAGGTTTGTTCCAAGAGGCTTATATATTGGGTTCATTGAGTCGACATCTTTGTCTGTTTTGATCACAAATGTATCCCAAGAGCACAGAGCATTTCCTGCCACAAAATAATTGCTTGGTAAATATTTGATGAATAAATGTATCCTCCCCCCAATTCCGTGAGGTAAGTATAATTATCGCAATCACTTTATAGAAGAGGAAAACAAGGCATGGAAACGATCTATAAGCCATCCCCAGTCCCAAGCGTTGCTATCAGATCACATGGCGTGAGTCATTTCCCTCACCCACACACCAAGTAACAAAGGCATCTGTAAATCCAGCTTTTCAGAATCAACTGTTCCTCCCCACTTTGTTCCATCGACATCATCACTATCATTTATTGAATTGCTCAGTGACAGGCAGTGAGCTGGGTGTCTTGTAAGCAGCACTGCTTTAACCTGTACAGCCCTGTGGGCCACCTATGATCAATCTGCTTTACCATACTGGGAACTGAAGCACAGAGGATAAAGCCATGTTTTCAGTGTCAATCAGATGGTAAATAATAGCATTGTGATCAAGGATCAGTGCTTTCTCATTCCTAGGAGCTTGCCTATGAATAGCCAGTAAGTGCATGGCTTTACTTAGCAGGGTTCCCTTCGGGTGTGAACAATGCCAGGCTTGAAATTGTCAGGAAGTGGTTGGCTCTGATGCTCCATCCTTTCTGCCTCTTTCAGGCTCCCTCATCCAGACCTGTGGGTGAGGCTTTTCCTCTGAGGTTCCGCCCTACGCTACGTCTGTGCTCACAAAACTCATTGAGTAGGATATGTTCACCCTCTTCTGGAAAGCTAGTTTGCCTTCGACTGCTGTGACAAAACACTCTAAACAAACTTGGGGAGGAAAGGGTTCATTTGGCTTACATGTCCCAGGTCACAGTTCATCACTTAGGGAGCCCAAGGCAGGAACTTGGGGTAAGAACCTGGATGCAGGAGCTGAAACAACAGGTCATGGAAGAACACTGCTTACTGACTTGCTTCCTTGGCCAGTGCTCAGCCTGCTTTCTTATACAACATAGGACAAACTGCTCAGGGTAGCACCGCCCACAGTGGGCTGGAGCCCCCCATATCATTCAACTATTAAGAAAATGCCCCACAGACATGGCCACAGGCCAGTCCCCAATGGAGGGAATTCCTCAGTTGAGATTCCCTTTATCCAGATATGTCAAGTTGACAACTAATGTTATTCAGCACAAAAGCCTGAGGTATCCGGCAGACCCTCTCTCCACTTTCCATGAACTGAAGCTGAGGCTTGCTTATTTACTAGTTTGTCAAGCAGAGAAAGCAAGCTTGAAGACAGAAGAAGACTGTGAACACAGGAAGGATATGGCAATGATATGGACAAATGCTACTCCTTCCCCTTGGAGATGTAATCTAATGCTTTCTCCTCGGTCCCTTAAGTCCTATCTTATTTAAGGCCCCTGGTGACCACCAGCTTCACATCCTGGGGAAAACTTTCCTGTGAAATTCTAAGGTGCATTCTTCTCTTGAGTTAAGTTTCCTTCAAGTTACTGTTCTGAAATGACATTGCATTTTAACTGGAATTAAATTTCCCCAAATGATAAAACAGTGGATTTCCTGGTACTAGAAAAAGGTTTCAGGGGAAAGGGCAGTAATTCATGGTAGAGGTAGTTGCCTACCTTGTTTGGGAGAAAGACTGGCTTTTCCTAGAGCCCCCCCCATCCCTTCAGTCTATCTGAGTGTCCAACATTATTTGAATATGACAATGAAAACTGTAAGGAAATTTGGAGAACACTATGACTGGTCTTGCCAGCCTGTTAAAGGAGAAAATGGGTGTCCCCCCTGTCCGTCGCTTTCCTGACAGGCACTAGCTAGGCCACAGCTACCACCACATCTCTCATAGTTCCTGCATGTCCTTGAAATAACCTAGACTAGGAGAAAGGGGTTCTTTTATGAAAAGGAAAGGAAAGCAGGATCATCAAGGGCCCCTCTGAGAATTTGCCACTTAAATAGTCAAGTCAAGGCGACTTGTCATGTTCTTGGCTCTGGAGTATGATCAGGAATGAGAGGGAGAAGGGAAGGCTGTGGAGCAGAGAAGCTGAAGAGAGCCCTGATGCAGATCAAGGCAAAGGTGGCAAAGGTGATGTTGAGTAGAACAAGGGCCTGCAGATTTGTCATCCGCTCAAGAGCCAGACCATGAGTCGGCAGAGTTCCTGAGCAGAGTCACAACCCAGCAGGGCAGGCTTTTCTCACCAAACTGTTTCTTCTTTGGCAGGTATGCTCCAGAGTTTAAAACAATACCCAAGTGGTATGACTAGTCCAGAGCCATGTGGTAATAGGCATCTGTCATAGATTCATGGAGATTTGAGAACTTTCCATAGGCATCCCAGTGTCTAGGGTGCAGTAGCTAATAATCAATATTTATTGAGTGTATAAGCCTCCTGGGAAGTGTAATACATTAACATCTTATCCACTGTTAATAGCTTTGTGCAAATTAGTTTAAAATTAAAATGCACATCTTATTAATGTAGCACATGCTGAATCCTATTTAATTTTCACAGCAATTTTGAGAAGGGTGTGTTTATGACCTTGACTATATCAGTAAAACTGTCTGTGTATCTGTTTTCCTATCTGTAAACCTGAGTTCACTGTAGCCCCTAGCCTCAAAATCAGAACAAAATGGCATATTACACATAAAGTCCACCTATAGGGAATGCCACTTTACATTATGGGAACCTGAGTCTTCATTCCTGGAAGAGAAGTCCACACTGGTACCTTGGGACACCGAGACACGGTGACAGTTTTAGCCCACTCTCTTGTTGTGGTCACCATCTTGAACCCCACAGTCATCAACTGTCTCCCACTGAAACAGCAAGTGGTTGTTGCCAGGTCTGGCCTGACAACCTCAGTCTCGAATGCTATAATGTTGCTTTGGAAAGCCTAAGAGCTGCCTTTCTCTTGGACGTTTATTTGTTTTCTTCAAGTCACCTGGAAAGTGTTCTAAAACCTGAAGCCAGTGCTGTCCTTGGGCCAGACAAGCTGAGGATGGTAGAGACGAGTGTTGTCTGTAGGCTCCTGATTGCTTAATTTCTCCTCCACCTTCTAAACTGGATCTTCAGAAGGTCTGGGCAAGTTGAATGTCTTTGTACCTTCGCATACCTACCTTGCTCCTGAGGGTTGAGTTCCAGCTCCTCTGACTTCATTATTTCTGCTCTTACCAATTCTCTGTTGCTGAAATCAGCATCATCCTTGCAAGTTGGACATGGAACTGGAAAACATCAGAGAGAAAGGGAAGAACACAGGGAGAAAGGAAGAGTAGATGGGGAGGATGTAGAGAAGAGCATAGGCAGAGAAGAAAGAGAAAGAAAAAAAGAATAGAAACCCAGCAAGGAATGGTGAGAGTTAAGAAGGCCTGGGGATTGGGACTGAAGAGATGGCTCAGTGGCTAAGAGCACTGGCTGCTCTTCCAGAGGACCCAGGTTCCCAGCACCCACATAGCACCTAACAACTGTCCATAACTGTTACATTTAGAAGGATAGAGAAAGAATAAAGTTTAGGTGAAAAACCAGAGCCAGACCCCCAGCAGACTGAATGGCAAAGGTGACATAGCTTCTTCTTGGACAAGCAAGCTGTACAAAGGTGGGAGGGGGTGGTCCTGAATTGTGTATGGCTAGAGAGTAAAGAAGGCAGAGAGAGACAGAGAGAGAGAGAGAGAGAGAGAGAGAGAGAGAGAGAGAGAGAGAGAGGTGAAGAATCTGGATTGAGGTATCCTTGGGCCCTCTTCCTGGAGTTGCAGAACAAAGAAGCTGTTTAGCTAGGTTGTGGCTGGGTTGCAGAACAAGGACACCAGAGAGACCTAGCGGCAGGAGGAGTGGGTTGTCTGGATTACCGCACGTGTGGGATTTTCAGGCCTGAGATGGGGCTGTTAGCACTGGGACCAGGGTGAGACATTTGTCTCATGGAACTTATGATTTCTATCATTAATGCCAGTTCCGGGGAATCTGACACCCACTTCTGACCTCTTTGGGCATTGCACGACACAGGTGTACTTATATACATGCAGGCAATACACTTGTACCCATAAAATAAAAATAGATAAATGAAAAAAGAACTCCCAAAGGGCAGCGGTTTCAGCCATGTGTGATAAGGGCTGTAATCCAGGGACAGTTGGCATTAGGCCAGTTTATGGGATAAATCCCATCAGACACCAGGGCATCACTTTGGCATTTTAAAATACAAGAAATTTTCTGCAAAAGGCCAAATTTCTTATTTGAAAGATCTGATCTGGGGTTAATGTTTCCTTATGATAACAACGGCAGTAACTGGGTAGTCAATGTCCCCTCTGATTTACCACACTCCCCACCACGATGTATCACTGTCTACTTCACTCAGTTAACTCCTCTGCCTGGTCCCTATTCGTACTCTACTTCGGGATCTTGTTTTAGAATCAGAATACCTTTTTCTTTATCACACGCAGTAACTGAAAGATAGTTTAGGAAGACGAATGAAGAGGGGGAAATAAAGATGAAAGGGAAGAAAAACCCACAGCAGGAGGGGGAGAGGGTAGACAGAGGGGGGACGGGATGGACCACAATACTTCTTTCCCTCTCGGGTCAACTGGTCTCTCTGCTTCCTTCGACCAGGAACATTTTGGGGTCAGTAACTCCCCTCATGAGTATAAGACTGCACCAACAGGCTCGTCACCAAACAATGAAGTTTCCAAGGGAATTCTCTGAGCATAACTCAGATGAGATCCTTAAATAAATTAGTCACCAACAGAGCACTGTTTATATGGACTTACCTGGATGACTGATGTAATATTCATTGAGCCTGGAAGTTTGGGTGCCACATAAACGACATCATCATTCCAGCTTGGGGTAGCTTCACAAAGCAAGGTACCTAATCCCAAGTGTTTAAGCTTTCATAAAAGATGGTGGAATTGAGTGGGAGGGGCAAGGGAGGGATAAAGGTAAGGTGGATTATGTCATTAAAACATCAAGCAGTCTTAATCATCCTTTAAGTAGCTTTTATTTCCCTCACTACCTGAAGTTTACCAATATTGCAGCTGATTTCTGTCAAGATTCCCCAGATTACATGCTGCCTCTCAAAGAGAGAGAGAGCTCTCTTACTAAAGAGGTTTAGCAGTTCCTGTTTATTTGTTTGGTTCTATGAGGCGTAGCTCTCTAATCAGCTTTTCCTAACTCAGTCAAATTCGTCTGGAGAATGCACACTTTATTCAGCAAATAATATCTGAGCCCTCCCTGTGTCCCAAAATAGGAGAAGCCCATCTCGTGGGAATACCGGGGCCTAGAAGATAGACATAGGCCATTAAATAAGACCATATGGCTCCAGTGTGTCCTCCAGGGTGTCTTCAACTGTGGTGAAAGCCGCCGAGTAACATAAATCAAGCCAAGAAAAGTCACGTTAAGGGGGGAGAGGGCTTTTTTACTATTTTTAGAAAAGTGCTTACTAAGGAGTGAGTCTGCCTGCCTCTGGAGTGGTGAGAAGGAATTGCCCCTGTGAAGAAAGGCGCCCCTGACAGAGGGAGTGGCCAACGAGAAGGTTTGCTCTGTGTAAGACACCAGAGGAGATGGAAGGGACAGGCTTGCTGGAACCAGTAAAAGATCAATTATGAAATATTTTAAGGAAAATGCAGTTTCGTTACTTTTAAGCACCAATATTAATCACAAGAAGGCTAATAGATATCTGTACCAAGAAATCCTTAGGGAACCTTGATGAATAGAGAACGATTTGTAATTATCATAACAGGATTGTCTGTAAATAAATGCTTCTAAAAATGCCTAATTTGACATTTTAAAAAACAATTTGTCCTCTTAGTCAGCTTAAACATACTCTCTCCAAAATGCTAAGGCCTTCAATTTGCATTCTCAATTCCTTTCTTTCTCTCATGCCCTCCAATAAGTTCTAAACAGCTCTTAGGCTTCTGGAGTTCTTTGTAGACTTTGAAAAGGTCAGTGTCAGCCAAGTGATGTGAGTTATCACAGCTTCTTGGTGTCTGGATTTGGGGGTTATTTCTAGAATGATAGGAGAATTATGAGATTAGTTATATTGATGACATGGGTATGTGATTTTTACCTATTGCAAAAGAGGGGAAAAAAATGAGTCTAAGGATGGTCGTGTAACTTAGCTAAGTTTATAGGGCAAGGGACTGGAGTAGTCAAGATCAAAACCCAGGCTTTATGGGTGTTTTACACATATCTACTTCTATGCATAAAAAGAACATGGTACTGGAGGATAAGAGGCCTGGGTTCCAGCCTCTGCTCCACTAGCAATTAGACTTTTGGGCTTACCATAGCCACGGCTTGATTTCCTTGGTGAAAGCATCGCTCATGATCCCTTCTTAGTCATTTTTCCTAAGTGCTGTCAAGTGCTCTGGGTGCTGCAGATACCATGGAAACAAGACGCAGGAGCTAGCTTCAAGGAGATGACCATCACAGGAGAAGAGCAGGCATTATTAGAGATTCCCACAAACAAATGTGAAATTCTAAGGAAGCTGGAGTCTGAATCATCCTACAGGGGGCCTGCTTTAGCCTGAAAGGCCAGGGGAGGCAACAACAGAAGTGATCTTTGAACTAACACTCAGTGTTGAGTAGAACGAGCTAGATAATTGGGCTGTAATCAGTTGTAGGATGAGAGATGTTTGAGAGGCAAAGCCAGCCTGACTGAAAGAACCTAACCCTGAAATAAGACCACAGCAAGTGGGGACACAGGTATGGGATGTGTGACAGGAAAGAAAGCTGGGAAGAGAGGCAGGTCAGCCATGCTGGGACTTGATGGCCTTAGGCTCCCAAGGGATCCAACAGTGTCCAGATTTTATGACTTCTTTTGGTTAACTCCTGCCTTTCTCTTTCAAGTTCGTTCTCTAACCCCACTCTTCTCTCAACAGAGGAAAGACTTGCTTGAGGGTCTTACAATTGCTTCTGGCTCGTCTTCATCATCGCCAGTCAATACCTGCTGCGAAAGGCCCTCTGACCCAGTTCTTTGGGTCCCCTGGAACTCGCTGCAGCCCAGTGAAACAGTACATTCCCTTACCAGACCAGAAAGCCCCTGATATTCATGCTTGGCAAAGGAGCCAGAGCTGCCAGGAAAGGCCCCGTGGCTGAGGCCTTGAATGCTGGAAAGGAAATTAGTTTCAGCAAAAACACAGAGCTGACTGTCAGACCCTTACACTCTCTGCCGCAGATGCTAATCTGGCTGGCGACAGTAGATGACAGGAGACAAAAGGTCACACAGGCACTTGGTCCTGCAAGTCCCCACCCCCTTATTTTATTCCTGATGGTGTGATGAAGGCTTGGGGCTGCTGAGCCTCTGTGGTCATCAGATTCAATCCACTTGTGAAGGAAGGCTGTTTTCTGGTGCCTCTGAGGTAATAAAGATGATGAATAGAGGAAGTCTCATACTTTATTAGCATGGCTGGGCCAATAGATCCCAGTAGTAATGAATCCCAGGATGTTTACAAACTTTTTTTCTTCTTTTTCAAGCCAGAATCAGGTTTGCTGTGGTTGGCCTGAAGGTGGAAAGCAAGCTGAATGCCTGTGTCCTTAGAGTTAGAAGGAGAGAGATGGCAAGATGCTGATTAATCGTCCATCCCTTGATGATTAACAGAAGTGTCTCAAATGTTAGGACCCTCTGGGGAAAGCCTAGAAAACTCCATGGTTTCAGCTCCAGTTAACAAAGCCCCTCCTTCTGCCCAAATGCAAAACAATAAGACTTCAGAAAATGCTTCTTTCAGCAATTTTGTGATTAAGAGATAGGTAGGGCAGTGTCTTAGCTACTTTTCTATTGCTGTGATAAAAACACCCTGACCAAAGCAGCTTAGAGAAGGAAGGGTTTATTTTGGCTTACAGTTCTAGAGTGAGGCTGCATCATGGAGCAGAAGTCAGGAGCTTGAAGCAGCTGGTTACCTTGCAGCTGCAGTATGTATGGACAGTTTGCTGTCTCCTTTTTATACCATCCAGGACTCTAGCCCAAGGAATGGGATCATGTACAGCATGTGGGTTTCCCCACTTCAGTGAACCTAATGGAGGTAATTGCCCCCACAGGCTCACTTACAGGCCCATCTCTCAGGGTGAGTCTAGATGTCACTTTGAGATTAATCATTATAGACTTTGTTCCAATCCTATTCTCACTCAACAGCATAATCAACTTCTTCTTTTCGCGTAGTGTGCTGGGTTTTTTTTTTTTTTTATCAACTTGATACAAACTAGAGACATCTGGGAATACAGAACCTCAACTGAGGAATTTCCTCCATCAGATTAGCCTCAGGGGCATTTTCTGGATTCCCTAATTGTCGTAGGAGGGCTCAGCCTCCTGTTGGCAGTGCCAAGCCTAGGCAGGTGGGCCTGAGTTATATAAAAACGGTAGTTGAGTAAGGCAGAAGACGAGCCAGTAAGTAGTGTTCCTCCATGGTCTCTACTTCATTTCCTATGCCCAGGTTCTGGCCTTGAGCTCCTGCCTGACTTCTCTCAAAAAGGACTGAGACTTGGAAGGTTAAGCTGAAAAAAAAAAAAAACCCCATTCCTTTCCCAAGTTGGTTTTGGTCAGAGTTTTATCATAACACACAGATGCAAGCTAGACTATTCAGTAAAGACTGGGGAATGGCTAAAGGGCACCCAGGCTGAGAGGACTTGGATTGCTGTGAGGCTTAGGGAATAGTTTTAGGAACTTCTGTTCTCTGTGTGCTCTGACCCATGAACAGGAGATTTAAGATTCCGTCCTGTTTCTGTGACCCATGAACTATGTGGCCTTGGGTAAGTCATATCATCTCACCTCTTTGAACCACAGTTTACTCATCTTCAACATTGTGGAACTGTGACCCCCTATAGTTTGAAATGGCTAAATTATAAGGTCTGCACTTACAGCACATACAGAAATTTTAGGATATTAGAGTGAGTATATGATCAAACCACCCCATCAACTCTTTAAGTATATTTTGAATGCAATGAATATATCTGTGGAATGGTGCTAGAAGAGAAGATTTACCCACTTAAAAAAATGATTTTTATGGGGGGGTTGCCTGAAGAGATGCCTCAGTGGTTAAGAGATGCTCTTGCCCAGGACCTGTATTCTGTCCCCACACCCATATGGTGGCTCATGATTGTCTATAATTCCAGCTCCAGAGGATCCAATGCATCAGGCACATCCCACTGCATATACATACATGCAAACATTCATACACATAAAAATAAATACTTAAAACATACATAGTAAAAATAAAAACATATAAAATGATTTGGGGAAAACATTAAGAATAAATTGTTTAGATATTTTATAATTTATACACTAGATAAAAAGATGGTTCTAAAGAGTTCTACATTGCTTGAAACAGTCTGTGCTCTTGGATATTGATTCTATGCAGATTTCATTTTTCTTTTATGTGTTCTCACTTTGATTTTAAATTCTTTATTCCTGAAGCATGGAAAGGTCTGTGCCAGCCAGTAGACTGAGGAGATGTGTTGTCTGGGTTAAGGAAAACTTCCTGTACTTTCTAGAGCTCTGAGCATTTCTTCTTGGGAGATCTGAGTTCTGGGAAGCTCCAAGACCATTTGCTGAAGCAAAAAAGAAAAAAAGGAAAATTCTTGGAAGAGATCCAACAGTGAACTAGCCTGCACTTCCAATAATCTTCTGGACAACGTTGGGCTGTATGCCTTGCCGTGAGTCACTACTGGAGCTGTGCTAGCATGTGTTAGACCAGGCAATAAATAGTATTGCTAAAAAACAAATAAAGGGATCTCAAAGTTGTTTTAAATATGTGAAGCCAGAAAGCACCTTGCTCTCTCCCTTGGGACTCAGCCTCCAATGTGAAAGAAATCTGGAGTTCTCCACACTAATAGTGCAAACCTATGAGGCAGATGAAAATCTCTGTATCTAAACATTCTGCCAGCTGAACCAGAACAGGGCCAGTATTTTATTTGGGTTAAATCCATGTTCTTTTTTTCCTCCTTGCAGATTATCTAAGTGATCTGGTAGCCAGCACTGTTCAGTTAAAGCCTTTAGAAGTGTGCGCACTTGCGTGTGTGTGTGTGTGTGTGTGTGTGTGTGTAAAACATTATTCTTTTATTTATTTTATTTCATTTTATTGGTATTTATGAGACAGGGCCTCCCTTTAGTCCCAGCTGGCCTGGAGCTCACTCTGTAGACCAGGCTGGCCTTGAACTCACAGATCCACCTGCCTCTGCCTCCCAAGTACCAGGACTAAAGGCATGTATCACCATGCCTGGCTATTCTTTTATTATTAAATGAAATATCTAATTATGGTGGCTAGAGAGAGTGGGCTCAGCAGTTAAGAGCATCATCTGCTCTTGCAGAGGATCTGGGTTTAATTCCCAGAACCCACATGGTGGCTAACAACTGTCTGTAACTCCTGTTCTAGGGGAATCCATCACTTTCTTCCAACTCCAAAGGAATTTCATGACACTCAGGTGCACTTATATACATGCAGGCAATACATTCATACATATAAAATAAAAATAATAAAATATTAACAAAAGAAATATCTAATTCTGAAATGGTAAAGTTCCCTCACGTCTTTGCTATATGTTAAAATGCAATTTTGTACACTCAAGGATTTCTTTGATTTCCTTCCTATTTTTTTTTATTAATTTTTATTTATTTCTGTATGTATATGAATGTACTGTCTGCATGCAAGTATGTGCACCCGTGTCGTGCAATGCCGTGGAGGTCAGAAGATGGTGTCGGATTCCCCTGGAACTGGAGTTCTCCTGGAATTGGTTCTCGGCTGCCATGTGGGTGCTGGGGATCGAACCTGGGTCCTCTGTAAGAGCGGTCGGCGCTCTTAACCACTAGGCCATCTCTCCAGCCCCCCCTATTTTTTAAATTAGGAAAAACCAACACAGCTGTGAGGACTATTATATACAATAACCCAGGACAGTTCCTGTCTGACCAGTTCCCAGATAAAAGAAAAACAAAACAAGTGTGGGGAAGTTTATCATTTTTTTTGAAAACAGGATACATTTTTCCCATGTTCAGATCTGAAAATACTCAGCTGTAATTTAATCTACCTTTATTAGATTACCCAGTTATGTCCAGAAAATCGTGGAAACCATCTTAAATTAGTAAGGTCAGAGAAGAAGTGGGCTGGATGTGAGAATTCCCGCTGTTATTGCCAGACATGTGTTCTAAATAGAGACACCATGGGCGAAGCCTTTGACTCACTAGGGACAGAATGCAGTGCCCCTCAGGAATCTCCAGTGGGAAGTCTACCTTCTATCTCCCCCCTGGTGGGCCACCCTAGTCCTTGGCCTGTCTGATATAGAGTAGGTCAGAAATGGCTAGTTGCCAAGTTATCCTTTACTGATCAAAAACTGCTTCACCAGCCAGGTGTGGTAGCACATACCTTTTTTTTTTTTTTTTTTTTTTTTTTTTGGTCTTTTTGAGACAAGGTCTCCCTGTAGCTCTGGCTGTCCTAGAACTCACTTTGTAGACCAGGCTGGCCTTGAACTCACAGAGATATGCTTGCCTCTGCCTCCCAAGTGCTAGGATTAAAGGCATGCCCCAGTACGTTAATCCTAGAATTTGAAGGTCCTTGTGAGATCAAGGCCAGCCTGGTCTGAGTGTCGAGTTCCAGGCCAGCTGAGGCTACAGGTAGTACCTGTATGTCTCAAATATTTTTAAAAAAGCTTTACTGTCAGGCGTGGTGGTGTACACCTACAATCTCATCTTTACTGTCAGGCGTGGTGGTGTACACCTACAATCTCAGCTTTACTGTCAGGCATGGTTGTGTACACCTACAATCTCAGCTTTACTGTCAGGCATGGTTGTGAACACCTACAATCTCAGCTTTACTATCAGGCATGGTTGTATACACCTACAATCTCAGCTTTACTGTCAGGCGTGGTGGTGTACACCTACAATCTCAGAGACCCAGGAGGCTGAGGCAGGAGGATCTGGAGCTGGAGGCTAGCCTGACCTCCATAACGAATTTAACTAGACATCCCACATTTACATTTTCTACCTCTGGGGACTGATTTCATGTCACCCATAGAAGCCACAGCATCATTTATAGTACCAAAAATAAAGTAAAATAAGATAATAGCCTTTGTAGCAGATAATGAATATTGGGTCATAAATGCAGGTTTAGCAAATGTATCATCTTCATTTTTTAAAAGTGAAACCTAGTCATCCTGAGAGGTAACAGGAAGTTTAGCCTCAGTTGCTAGAGGGGCTGGTACCTTCCAGGACTCAGTGTCAGTCCAGGAGCCAGTATAGGAAGAGGGTTCCAAACTCCAGGCTGTCATGGTGGATGGCATGTGCTCATACTTTGGAGCCCAGAAGTCACTGTAGGCAATGGGGCTCCGTTTTGAGGTTCCTGTTGGGGCTAGATGAATTTCTCTGATGCCATTTAAAAGATCTTGTTATTTATTTATCGTGTGTATATGTCTATGCATGCACACATACTAGGGAGCAAGTGTGGAGGTCATTAAGACAACTTGCAGAAGTCAACTCTCTCCTTCCACCATGTGGGGCCTGAGAATGGTGCATAGCTCATCCATCAGACTTTACCTGCTGATCTTCTTTCCAGTCTCATTTTTCTTTTGACCATACAAGAAGGCACCTGAAAACTGTATTTTGGCTGAAGACCTCCTCATTTGAATGTTCTTTTGTTTCAAAATTTGTGAATTCTCTCTTTTATATAGATATATATTTCTATTTATTTATTTATATTTTATGTGTATGAGTGTACTGTCTGCATGTAGGTTGGTGCATCCATGTTGTGCAATGCCGCAGAGGTTAAAAGAGGGCATCGGATTCCCCTGGAACTGGAGTTAAAGATGGTTCTTAGCTGCCATGTGGGTGCTGGGAATCAAACTCAGGTCCTCTGCAAGAGCAGTTGGTGCTCTTAACCTCTGAGCCATCTCTCCAGACCCATATTTTATTTTTTTATTTTATTTTATGTATGTGTAGGGGTGTGTATGCATGTGTGTAAGTGCACCTGTGCTGTGCAATGCCCTCGGGAGTCAGTAGAGGGCATAGGAGTCCCTGGAACTGGAGTTTGGTATCTAGGACGGTTGGTGGCTAACAACCATCCTAGATACCAAACCCGACACCTGTGCAAGAGTATCCAGAGCTGAGCCATCTTTCTAGGCCCTGAACTTTCTCTTTGTATCCTCTGGCTAACTTCAAAACCATTGTTTCACTTCTGGCTGTCCTCAAAGGTGTAGTAATTGTAGGCTTTTGTGAAACAGGGTGAATTGTCTTTGGGTAATTTGTATTTTCTCCTCTGAGCAAAATAATCCCTGAGGAGGTAATTCATTTCTGAAAATGGAAGAAGAAAACAGTCCAGAGACTGAAGAGCATTGTTAGTAAATGATCTCTTTCTCTCTTCTCACTCCACGCTCACAATTTTCTTCCCCTATCTATCATGTTGGAATCTGCCATGTGACCAGTGGGCTAATAATGAACATAATTACACCTGAACTTGGGCTTGAAAAGTGCTTGCATGTGCTTGGGTGTGTACATTGAATCTCTCCTGTTATCACTGCCACATACCAGGTGGAACAGACCTGGACTGCTTCATATCTTAGAGGCAAACCCAGCCAAGTTTGGCTCAGGTCAGTGAAATCTCAGGCAATCCTTAGACACATGATCAAGAAATAAGTATTGGTAAATAAATATGACACTGAGTTCTGTGATGGTTAGGTTTTGAAAATAACCAAGCAGACATCACAAAATGAAAATTCCTCTTGATGCATATAGTACTATTAAAATTTTAATTATATTAAGGGGCTGGAGAGATAGCTCAGTGGTTAAGTGTACTGGCGGCTCTTGCAGAGGACCTGGGTTGGATTCCTAGCACCCACATGGCGGCGAACAACTGCCTGTACACAGTGTATGCAGGCAATACACTCATACGCTAAAATAAAAAAATACTAATTATATTAAAGCATCATAAGGCATGAGGCTGTGAACCCCAGGCTACCTCTCTTTTCATAGGTATTAGTTACTTTACTTGTGGATAAGCTAAAACATCTGACAAAAGCAACTTTAGGAACTAGTCCTTATTTGTGTTCACTGCTTGAGAGTGCGGTTCATCATGGAGTGTGTGGAAGCCTGGCAGCAAGGGTGGCTTTGGCTGTGGCTTCAGGACAGTAGGATGGTTGGTCGGATTACTTCTGTGGTAAGAAGCGAAGAGAGGAATGCTGGTGCTCAGCTTGCATCTCCCTTCTTCCATGTTTATTCATTCTAGGACCTCAGCCTGTGAGATGCCGCTGTCCACATCCAGGGTGGACCCCAGCCTGTGAGATGCCGCTGTCCACATCCAGGGTGGACCCCAGCCTGTGAGATGCCGCTGTCCACATCCAGGGTGGACCCCAGCCTGTGAGATGCTGCTGTCCACATCCAGGGTGGGTCTTCCCTTCCCAGGCTTGCCTCTCCAGAAACACCCTCACGTCCAAGTCCAAAGGTGTGTTTCCTGGGTGAGTCTCAATCTAGTCTTGTTGACATTGAAGATAAACCATCATCACATCACAGCATCTGACATCATCATCACATCACAGCATCTGACATCATTCTCTAAATTAGCTATTCTTTTTAACTGGGAGATGCTGATGCCCACATCCAGGTTGCACTCTGGATGTGGTATTAATTCTCATTTAATACATTGAAGCTTACAAAATACCCACATCAGTTTTCCATTATTATCCTCAGTCTGTGGTTTGGTGCTGTGGTGAGATCAATGTCACTGACCCCGTTTGATGGGAAGATCAGGGTTTCCCCACAGAAATGTCAGTTTGAGTTCTAGAGTAGAGCTGGGATCCCAGTCACCCATGTCTTCTCACTCTCCCTACAATACCATGGCAGTCCCCAGGACAGCCAACTTGGGACTGAACACTGGAGTTCTCTGAAGATACCTGAGGGATAACAAGGAGTTCAAATCTTTGTACTAGAGAATTAAAGTATAGAGACAAAGCTCTCAGGCAATGCTTCACCAGAAGTTCCCTCCCTTAAACTCTATCCGTGTCTCTCAAAGTGTTTGGAGTGGAGTAATTGTGGGTAGGGAGATGGGAGTATGGAAGGTCAAAGTAAAGGTTATTTTGAATATCTTTTAGAAATTCTGGTGTGTACAGATAAAATATTTAAAAATTTTTTTTTAATTTTATTTATTTCTGTATGTGTATGAATGTACTGACTGCATGCAGGTTTGTGTACCCGTGCCGTGCAATGCCTCGGAGGTCAGAAGAGGGTGTCAGATTCCCCTGGAACTGGAGTTCTCCTGGAATTGGAGTTTCAGACAGTTCTTGGCCACCATGTGGGTGCTGGGAATCGAACCCAGGTCCTCTGTAAGAGTAGTTGGCACTCTTAACCACTAGGCCATCTCTCCAGCCCAGGTAAAATATCTTTACTACAGGTTTTATTGTGCATGCTAAGGGCTCGTTCGGATGTCTCTGTAGGTGAGAAGTAGAAAGTACTTCCTTCCTCTAACTTGCTTTGCATTGGAACTTTTTAAACCAGTGATCATCTTATTGGACGAGGGTTCCATAAGCCCATTTTGGGAAACAGTAGTCTATGTCTCTTGTAACTATTCTGGTTCTTGATCTTCAGAGCTGTTTGTATAGCAGGCATTCCCTAGGTTCTCTGAGGGTTTGTTAATGGCTCAGTTCTGATTCTGAGAATTTTAATTCAAGGGAATGATAACTTCATGTATTCTTTAATGTTCTCTCTGAACACAAAAAGCACCTCTGACTAACATGAAGATATGAGAAGTCAGTGCATCATGCAAATTGCTGAACAATTAGGGAGAACGAAGAGCTTGGGAAATCTGAGTGACTCTTGCTTTGAGAGTTGCTGGAAATGTCACTCGAGTAGTGGACACAGACATCCCTGTCTGCATTTTTCTACTTAGTTTGCAGCTTCCTGAGAGGCAGAATTTGATTGCCCTGGCTAAGGTCAGATGTCTCTGCTCCAGAACCAGTCAATATGGAGACAGGACAGAAGGTGCCATGGAGACAACCATTGTGATCTGGGCAGGGATCCCAAATTGTGTCTCCCACATCTTTTTGAAGGAGAGGTTGGTTTGAAGATGGTGTATGTGACAAAGATACCCTTGAATATCCACCACAGTTTCCTGCAGAGTCAAACAACATTGGTGTTTCTTTGTTTGATCACAAAATGAAGGAGTTTAGAACTATGCTGTATAAAACCCCTTGAATTTCCAACACTTGGACTCACACTTGACTAGGACAGGTACTGTTTCAATTAGAGCATTTTCTGAAAAAAAAATACACAGTTTCTAGGGGCAAGTGGGGTGGTGAGTGGACACTGCTGTGCTTTCCCAGTACTTCATAGCTCTCTTCTCTTTTGTTAAATGCATGGACTTGAGTTTCTACAGTTTATTGCATATATGAGGCAACACCACTGTATACAGAAGTAGATAATGTGATGCCCCTAAAACATCTGAGAGGCGACCAAGCTCTTTCTTGTTTATCATGAATGGATACTCTCATGAGGACGGTATCATGAATGAGAAGGAGAGATTGGGGGCAGTTGTTTTTTTTTTTTTGTGCATTGGTTCAATAGCAATCTAAACTTTTACTTAAAACAGTAATTCATTTTTCATTTATGTGTCTGTGTGTGCCTGCTTTCCATATGTGTACCACATGTGTGCAACTATCTGTGGAGGCCAGAAGCAAGTGTCAGATCCCTTGGAATTACAGTTTCCAGTGGTTGTGAGCAATCTGATATAGGTGCTGGGAATGGACCCCAGGACCTCTGCAAGAGCAGCACGTGTTCTTAGCCGCTGAGCCATCTCTCCTGCCTCCTACTTTTCAATTAGTCAAAAAATGAGATTTTCTTCTGCTTTCTGGATTTTCAAATTCAGAAGCAAATGAGACAGTTAAAAAAAAATGGGCCCCCAGGGACACTACCACCTACTAGTCTGTGGCACTGAGGGGCTTTATTTGAATATATTTTGCTTTTATTGGTTTGTTCTGATTCTTCACTGTGAGTTACAAAACAGTGTGGGAAAATGGTTAATGCAGAATAAAAGTTAAAATTAAAACCACTTTTTCCACTATAGTGCTGTCTCCTTCCCACTCCCTCACCCCAGGGGGCCTGTTCAACTGGGTTTAGTAGCACAAAGGGTACTGAGTTCTGGAACTATATTCGTGATCTAAAATGGATTGATTTCCTAGCTCCAGGACAAAATCAATTATGGTGATAATTTTGGAGAGGACTGATAAATAATGGAACTTAAGGTTGCCTGTAGGATGCTGGAAATTTTTAGTACTTATAAAATGATCCAGGTTAGCTCTAATAACCCTGTGTATGGAGATAACAGTATACTGGGTCCAAGTCGTCCACAAGGATAACTACTGTTGATTGCCTGTGACCTGTTACAGAATGTTATACTGGCACACACAGTTTCCCTGGTTTTCTATGCCTGCCTGAGGGATGGCATGTAAATCTCTCTACCTTATTAGAAAGATACCTCCACCCAAAATAATGACTGGATTGTCACTCAAGCCTTTGTTATTTACTTACATGTCAGATACTCCGAGGATCACTTTTACAATCATAGTTCTGTCTAATTCACAAGCAACTTCTCAGAAAACATGTTAAAACACCACTTTCCATATGAGAATATTGAGACTCACAGTGATTAGTCATCTTTCTTCTTCCTCCTTTCATCCTTTTCTTCTTCTTCCTTCTCTTCTTCCTGTTCTTCCTCCTCTTCCTCTCCTTCTTCCTCCCCTTCTTACTCCTTTTCCTTCTCCTCTCCATCACCACCACCACCACCACCACCATCATTATCATTGTCATCATCATCTAGTAACCAGAACAGAAAATTAACCCATAATGCAATATTAATGTGGAGGACTGAATCAATATGTATGAGATAAATCAGGTAAGTGCCATGCTAGTGGCATGTTGGAGGCCTGCTGCTAAGTGTCTTTTAGATACTACATTCAATTTAACTATCACATTGATACTACGAAGTGGTTAATAATGTGAACTCTATTTTAGAAGTGAGGAAATGGATGTCTTAGAAAGGTTTTGAAAATTCCCAGCAATTGAGCACTGGGGGCCGCCCCTATGCAAGGGATTGTTAGTAAAATAAAGCACGGATCGGTGATGGAAGACTTTGAAAAGTCAGAACAGCTACAGGTCACAATACTGAGTGGAACGCCTTCCCTGTCAGCATGTGTGTAAAGGCTGTAACATAACATGCAAGTTGGACCTTGAGAAGACATTGTCTCTGAGTCATGACTCTAGGAAGTTAAGGACAAGAAGCCAGTGGCCGCTATTGGCCAATAGCGTTCTACAAGGAACGAAGGAATCTCTGTCCCTTTCACTGCTCTCTGACCGCCATGTTGGAGGGAGCCTACCTACACCTGTTGCTGTCATGGGGATGTTTGGAATCCAAGAAATGTTTAAGGATTCATAGAAGAAGTCACCATTATGCTTGACCATATTCTCCTCCACTACCTTCGGCAAACAGAGGGATTCTATTTTTTTTTAATTTTTTTTTAAATTTATTTCTGCATGTGTATGAATGTACTGTCTGCATGCAGGTCTGTGCACCCGTGTCGTGCAATGCCGCGGAGGTCAGAAGAGGGTGTCGGATTCCCCTGGAACTGGAGTTCTCCTGGAATTGGAGTTTCAGACGGTTCTCAAGCGCCTGTGGGTGCTGGGGATCCGAAGCCGGGTCTTCTGCGAAGGCGGTCGGCGCTCTCAACCGTAGGCCATCTTCTCCAGCCCCGATCGGATTCAATTTTTAATACAACTGTGCATGAGGCTTAAGCCATGTTGAATCTTTTTTTTTTTTTTTTAATTAGTTCTTTTATGAGCTTTGTGACATTTCATACATTTTTGCCAATTGCAGTTCAGGCTTTATTTCCCTTTCCCTCCCCCCCCCCACCCATGTTTGAATCTTTAACAGCTATCAAAGCCTCACAATGAGCCTTAATGAGTCAGCAGGTTGGCCGGGATCAAGAGAAACAACAGTAGGAGTTGGGTAACAGTATTTCTCCAACCTATCAGAAAACACTAACAGATAAAATGGAGGCATTCCCAGAGCCCCACCCACATACGCAGCAGGGAAGGGCTAAAGTCAACGTAGGGGAACAGTCAGGAAACGGGATAATCAGAGAGGCCAGGGATGGATACTTGTGGAAGCTTCGTGATGTATGTGTTGGTGGTTCATTAAACTCATCCATTTATGTTTGATAGTATCCATACATTCTTTTTAAAAAGACGACACCATTAAATATGCCTCTAATCGGAATATACCACCAGATTGCCAGAACATCGAACCCTTCTGTGAGATCCTACATGTTAAAATAGTTATTAATGAGTCCTATATAAACTTACCTTAGGTGCAACAAAGTCCTATATGATGAGACTTCCTTGCCTTTCCCACCATAGAACAAGGAGAAATTATGACGATTGATGAGGTCGCTCCCCAACTGTAATTGGAGCACATATGTAGAGGTACTCTCTTATAAAACTGGTAAAAACTGCTGTTCTTTAATTGAATACTAGACATGGGAACTGTGGAAGGGATTACTCTCTGTTCAGAACCAAAATATAATACTAAAGTCCTAGGGGCTATCACTCAGGCAAAATATATTAATCACAGAGCTCTGACAATCAGCAATGGAGGTTCTACAGGTGGATGTTGGCCAGGGGATCCAAGGCCCCAAAAAGGTTAAGGCTCTTGCCTCTCCAAGTTCTGGATACCTACAGGAGGAGAGGCAATAAGACCCTGCTGCCGAAGACCCGACGTTACACGTGGGAGGGATGTATGTGAGGCCACACATGCAATGTACAGATGGTCTCGGAATTCCAGAGAGGTTACCAAAGCCACTAAAACCATAAAGCAAATATTGGTCTCCCTGACACAAGCAAGACTCCACCGTCAGCACCAGCTACACCTCACTGCGGAAATACTGCAGCAGAGGCAGCCAGGTGCCTGATATAGCCCAAATCTAATTGCCTATTGCTTCTCTCCCCTTGGGGAAGATAACCCTGGCTGATGCCACAAGCTTACATCCTCTACAGGTTAAGTATGTTATAAGCCACAGTAAGACCCTGTCATATTAACAGGTGTGAAATTGTAATTCATGGATATTACATATCCAAACATGTGTCTATGCTAAAGTAACCTACCAAACTATTAGTGCTGCTTAAATACTATATCTAATTGCTGGTTCTTTCATTAGTAGGATCGAAAGGTTATTCTGGACAAACTGTCAGCCCATGAAAGGAAACACCCAGAATTGACCAGAGTCCAAGTCAACAGCTCCAAGAGAGGTGGACTGTTTTACCTCTCATCCACCTGTGCCCCTTTTCTAAGCCTAGGGGAACACCTGCGGAAGAGGGGGCGTGGTAGAATGTAAGGGCTGCGATTGGGGTGAATGGTGAAACTCAGCAATGTAGTCTGGACACACATTTGACATTGATTGAACAACAACCTGTCACCCCCCACTGGATGTTGGGGTTGTAGGTGTTTGGGCACAACAGCCTGCAGATAGGTTTTTGCATGAAGGATGCTGTACTCATGGATTATCACTTTATAAGCTAAAAATGAAAAAAAAAAAAACTGAGAGAAAGATGCAGGACAGTTATGCAGAAATCATGATCTGGGATGGAGGTGGGGGGGGTTTGGGGGGGAGAGAAAGGGAAATAAGCCGAACTGAAATTGGAAAAAATGTAATGAAATGCACAAAGCATCAATAAAATTAATTTTAAAAAAAAAAAAAAAAAAGAAAAGAAGAAAACATCACAGCTTTGGTCTAGTCTTCTATTCCATACAAAATCTCATTTCACTTGAAATATTAATGTGACCAAGGCTGTGGATAATTAACCCCCAAGTCCTTCAAAGTTCATCTCAAATGGGACTCCTCTTCTCCATTCCCAACTGTCACTACCCAGTCCCAGCCACCACTGACATAATTCATTCAGATGACTGCAGTGGTTTCATATCGGGCCTCCCTGCTTCCAGAATTTCTCATCTTTTTTCCATGTGGGAGCGATCATTTCAAAATGCAAATCTGATACTTTCACAAGAAAACAGTAAGATGAAGAACCATATACATCACTGTTGTTTAAAAAGAAAGGAGGCTGTGTGTACCCATACATGTGTTTAGATGCTATTTATCTTTGTGGAAGGGAACTGTAGAGACAAGCCAAGATAATAAAAATAAATATAATAAAAAAATGAGAGAAAGAGCACTGTGAAGGGAACAAGTTAGCAGCAAAATTAACTTCTCTGAAAGGGGAAGATGAGATCCTCTCAACTGAGATCGACAGAGAAATTGGACTTGGTTGTAATTAACGTATGGCTACATGACACTAGATGTGGTTTGCTAAGTTTTTGTAGATTTTTATGTGCCTTGTGTTACTTTCCTGTTGCTGTGATAAAACACCATGACAAAGGCAGTTTCTAGGAGTTTACTTTTGGACTCACAGCTCCAGAAGGGTAAGAGTCCATCAAGCCAGGAAGACATGGAGCAGGCAGACATGTGGCTGGAGCAGGAAGGTAGAACCCACCTCATCAAGTACTCTCAGGAAGCAGAGAAGACAAGCTGGGAGCCGGCCAAGGCTATGAACCATGCCCCAGTGACAGGCTTCCTCCAGGTAGGCCACACCTCCTAAAGGTTCCCTGACCTCCTAGACAGCACCACCAACTGACCAAGTATCCAAATTTACACTTGAACCCATGAGGGAAGGGTCACATCTCATCCAAACCACCACAGCTATGTATGAGGGGCATTTGTCAGTAGTCTTATGAGTTGGCTTCAGCCTTATAGAATGAGCTGGGAAGTAGTCTCTCCTCCTCTACATTTTCTAGAAGAGTCTCTACTGGATTGCTCTTATTCTTTAAAAGTTTGATAGAATTCAACAGTGATGCTACCTAACTAAACCTGATTACTTTCTATGGGAAGATTAAATAAATTTAATGTTTTACTTGTTATGGATCTATCTTGATTTTAAAATTCCTTTTAGATCGGTTTTTATAATTTGTGTATTTCTTTTTTTTTTAATTTTTATTTATTATTTTTGTATGTGTATGAATGTACTGTCTGCATGCAAGTTTGTGCACCCGTGTCGTGCAATGCCGCGGAGGTCAGAAGAGGGTCTCGGATTCCCCTGGAACTGGAGGTCTCCTGGAATTGGAGTTACAGACGGTTCTTAGCCGCCATGTGGGTGCTGGGGATCGAACCCGGGTCCTCTGCAAGAGCAGTCAGTGCTCTTAACCACTAGGCTATCTCTCCAGCCCCTAATTTGTGTATTTCTAACAATTCTTTTTTTTTTATTTCACATGAATCATTCACTTATTTAAAGTTATTCAAGGTATCCCTTCAATTTATGTAGATTTAACCTATACAGATTAAAGGGGTATCTTTCAATAGCTGGTATTTATTTGGTTTTTTTGTTTGTTTATTTGTTTGGTTGGTTTGGTTTGGTTGAGACAGAGTCTCCCTGTAGCCCCAGCTGGCCTGGAACTCTCTATGTAACACAGGTTGACTTTGATCTCACAGAGAGCCATTCATCTGCCTCTGACTCCTTAGTGCTGGGACTAAAGGTGTGCACCACCATGTCTGGCCATTTCTCTTCTTGGTTAGTCTGGCCAGAGACTTGGAAATTTTGTTGTTGTTTTCCAAGATTCCTCCTGTATATTCACGAGACTCACTGAGCAGACTGTGGTTTCCAACACCTAAGGCATCACTCTTTCTTTGTTCACGTAAGACTATCTTGTCTCATCTCTGAATTCTGAGATGTCAGGGGCCCTATCTTATGCATCTCTCTGTTTTTAATTGTGTGTGTGTGTGTGTGTGTGTGTGTGTGTGTGTGTGTTGCACATATCTCTGTGCAGGTACATGCACAAAGAGGCCAGAGGAGGGTGCCAGACACCTAATTCTATGGCTCTTGCCCTTATTCCCTTGAGATAGAATCACTTTCTGAACTGGGACTCATCGTTTTTTGACTAGGTTGGTGAGCAGCAAGCCCCGGAGGTTCCTCCATCTCCTCATCCCCCAGCACTGAGGTGATAGACATATGTGGCCGGGCCTGGATTTTTATGTGGTGCTGGGCATGTGAAGCCAGGTCCTTATGCTTGCACAGAAGGGTTCTTACACACTGAGCTGTTTCCCCACCCGTCTTCTGTACTTCTTGACTTCCAGTGTCGGGATATGGCACAGCCTGCATATGATCTTAAGCTTATGGAGTGGATGAGTGTGTAGTGCTAGTAACCTGTTTGCTATTCTTTATCTCTGTAAGCTGGGCTCAGATGTTGTTTCTGTAAAAAAAATAATTCCTGCCACCTTCTAGAGTTAATCTCTCCTCTCCTGTGCCTTATGTAAACATTTATAATTCCATTTATATTGCCCTATATATTATTTTTTTTTACTCTTCAGCCAGACTGTGAGATTTGCAAACTGGGACTATGCTTTGTCATCTGTGTCTTACTGGCATTTAGGAACCAACCAGGCCCAGAGTAGGGGCTCCATAGAAGGCTAAGCTATCAAAACTTTCAAAACAATCAAAGCCCAAACCGATCAATATGCATCTATTAACTTTAGCAGAAATTACAAACAAAGGAATTTGTTAGATTGGGGGCCTTGGAAAAGGATCTCGGGTGTGATTAGGAAATGTTGGTGTTGTCTAGAAAAATAACATTATTATCACTGTTTCAAACCTTCCTGTCACTCTTTGCCACTTGCCTTTGAGATAGAAACTAATCACTGCTGCTTTCTATTTATGTTGTCTTTTCTTTGCTAAGATTTCAGTAGGTCATTGATTTAATAGTTATTTTTCAAAAGATTCTTGGGTAGGTCATTTAATTCCCATAACATAAGAATGGAGAAAGAATAAAGCAAATGAATGAGGCATTATGGGAAGAAAGGTGGATGAATTTCCCACCGTCATTTCACACCAATCATTTCCCTCTTTAAGCCTCAGTTTCCTCATGTATAAAAGCAGATCTCCAAGCTGAGGAGATGGCTCAGTTGGTGATGTAGTGAACACACAAGCCTGAAGACCTGCGTCTGAAGCCCCAGTAGCCATGTAAAGCCGGGTGTGGCAGCACATGTCTGTAACCCCAGTGCTGAGGAATGAGGGGCAGAGGCAGGTGGATCCTCAAAACTCACTGGCTAGCCAGTCTGGACAATCATCAAGCTCCAGATTCAACGAGAGGCCCTGTTTCAAAAAACAAAAAAACAAAAATGCCAGGCACGTAGGAAGGGGATTTGTAGGGAGAAGGGGAGGATGGCGGGAGTAGAAGGGAGACTGGAGGGTTATAATAATCAGAATACCTGTCACACACATGTGAAATGGTAAAGAACAAGCTCAACAGAAGTTTGAAAAGGAAAATAAAAGATAAACATGAAATGGCGAGCCATTGAAGGAAGCACCCACCATCAGCTTCTGACTTCCTCGTGGCTATGTGCACATACACACATGCATTGCATCCACATGTACACTGTGTGCACATATTCATGAACATACACACCTGCACACAGAACACATATGCACACTGAAGAGCTCCTTGGATGATCTGCAAGCCTTTCCTGTGTCTCAAAAGCTGTGACGTTTTTTATCTTGAACAAAATCAAGGAAAGTCAATGATAAGATTCTGTCACAGAACTGGCCTTATACCAAGAAGACTATGCTTGGCCAAGGGACCCCACGAAAAGGAGAAACAGAATGGGCCTAGGACCTGACAATAGAATTTATCTTCTTATTTCTTATAGGATAGAGCGATAACTTGCAACTGCTTTAACTACCTTCTTTACCATTTGATAAATAGTGTGGTGGAATAAATAACCCTTCCAAAGGCCCATCTGAAAAGAAGACCAGGGAGTACAAGAGATAACTTAGAATTTTCCCTTAATCTCCCTTTCCCTGCTACAACCACCTACAGGCATGGGTTAGTTAGACCTCTCACTCCCGGCAGCTGTCCCTGGCAGATGTCACTAATTGATTCTAGCACCGTTTCCTTCTGAGACAAGACTGGTGAGCTTTCCCAACTCAGCACTTTTGATTGGAGTTGGCGTGAGAGCTGAGATCTCTTTTGCCATCCTGATCTCAAATTTCCTCCCGATTCAAGTAGAGGAAAGTAATAAAAAGAGATTTGTAATTTAAAACAGATAAGGAACCTTAGGCAAGTTACCTGTTTGGAGTGCTGATTTATATACAGAATTTTCAGTGCCCTTCAATTTAAACAGTCCGGTTTAGAATTCTAGAAATTCTTTTCTAGTTTTGAGACACGATGGCATCTCTGGGGCATGGCAACCCCGAATACCTGGCTTCTTTGTGACATATTAGGGTTCAGGGGATCTTGAGTGTGTAGAGAGACCTCGGGTGTGTGATCAGCCATAGGTGTCCACACAACTGCAGGGCCAGGCTGTATCTTTTGTTAATCCTGCCCTACTTCTTGACAGATTTCCTTGGGTCAGAGCAATCAGATTAGACCAAGTAAAGCTTGGCTGACACTGTCAAAGGAAGCCTACAGGGACTGGCCTCTTTTAAGCAGTCATTTCTAGCAACTTCTTGGACAGGAAACTCCTTTTTCTTGTCTAGTTTCAAAATTGCTTTTATTTGTCTTAGAGGCTGCATCGATAATCTCAGTCTTGGAGTCTGTCTTTCTGTGTGCGTCTTTCTCTGTCAGTGGATCTGAAATAAATCACTTTAGATGAGGAAAGGAAAGCAGAGCAGAAGCCAGAGCACGAGAGGTTAGGGAGAGAAGTTTGGAAGAATCCCACTAGAAGAAATACTAGATGCTCATTGAGTAATTTCTGTACACGGAATACTGTGTCATCGCATTTAGTCATGACAACCTATGACAGCCTGTTATTAATCTCCATCTTAATGATGAGGAATTTTAGGCCCCAGTGGGTTAAATAATTTTTCCAGAGCCTTAGAGTGAGCTTATAGCTGAGAAAAATTGGAATCATATTCCTGGGTTCTTCCTCACACTGTCTCCCAGCCCACCGTCTCAGGACTTTCCTCAGCTCTCCTTCAGTGTGGTTGGTGGAATGGCTGTCTGTCTCTCTTTTGGCCATACTGTCAATGTTTCAAGACAATGCTTTATGGCAGCAAGGTGGCTACCATTAGCACTGGACTTAGACCAGCCTTGGGTCTTGTGGGTTTCACTTGCATTCAGAGCCCAGCTCTGAGCCATCACTATGACCAACTGGAAAGAAGTGGCTTAATTTCCCAGACCTGCTTCAATCGCCTATTCCTGGGTATAATGGACACACAAACCATAGGGGCCCGATGTTGATGGGATAGTCTTCCACATAAAAGTTGAGCATGGCATCTTGAAGAAAAGTACATGGGTTTTATTAGGTGGGCAAACCAATAGAAACTCACTTCGTAGTCATTTATCTCTATAATACATTGCAGCAGAAGAAGTAGCTTGTGGTCATATTTCATTATCAGAAGCTTTATCCTGGGGAAAATTCCAGGTACTTAATCTTGAACAGGTTCTAGTATGCTTCTGTTTTCATCCCAAGAAACCCCCTGGTCCATCCTTTTCTATCCAGAGCTGGCATGTCACAGAGGCTCTGCAGCCTTCATGGACAGAATTAGAGTGGGTTCCCTTCTTTGGAAGAGACTGTGATTTTGCCTCTCAAAAGCTTCCATGTTGCACCATGTCACTAGGCTAGGTGGTAGGGGACCTTTGCATCTTAGATGAATTTCATTCTTTTTTATTGAATTTTGGCACTGTCCCACAACCTCCCGCTGGGATTTATATATTCTGTCATTTTTGTTAGGGTCTATTGTGTCAAATTACTGTCCCCAGACATTCCTCAGTGCCAGTTCATCCTCTAAGCTGGAGTTAGCCTATCCAGAGTCTCTCTCTTAAAGAAGGCCAGTTCTTCCTTACCCAACAGAAATCAGCTCCTAATATTCCTTCAGCCAAGATTGGGTTCTGCTATCCATTTCTGTAGTTTTGTGCTGAGATTTTGTCTGGTTGAGCTTGCGTGGGTCTTGTGTATGCTGATACCAATGCTGTAAGTTCATATGAACAGGGTCCCAGGAGCTTGTAGGATTCATTTCCATTTGGTCTTGCTCCACCTCCCTGGCTCTTAAAATCTTTATGACCCGCCCCCCACCCGCCGCCTTCTGCAATGTTTCCTGAACCCTGGGTGGGTGAAGCTGAATATAGGTGACGTGTCCATGGAATTACACTCTGTGTGCTCCTAATCTCCATGGTTTGGCCATTCAATGCCCTTTTCAGTCCCTGGCCTCCTGTTGCATGGGGGAGCTTCTTTAATGAGAGTTAAGAGGTTAATTTATGTCCTGTTCGCTCCTTGTACTATGTTGTGTGGGCCTTAGGTGTCAAGGTTGCATTATAGATGTGTTACTTAGACATGAGCAACTCACGGAGCATGTATGTGTGTGTCTAGTTGTCGGATTCTGTACTATTCTTCATCTGGTGCAAAAGCCGCTTTTTTTTTTCTTTGAGTGGTGTCTGAGATATATGTCTGTAACTAAATATAAGGATACCTATTTTGCAGTTAGTAAGAGGTTACCTTGGCCTAGGGATATATCAACCTTGGGGATTTCTCTAGGATCTATTTCTCTAGGATCTATGACCTACCTTAGCCTATGGATATATAGTTGTGTGCATCTGGCAATGTGTACAGTACCACACATAAGTTTCCTCTCACTGAGTGAGCTTTAAGTCCAATTAGTCAGCCATTGATTGCCTCCAAGATAAAAGCGCCACTACTGCACCAATGTCGTGTGCTGTGCTGGCCATTGACATGGATATTATTTGGTCTTAAAGCTGGTGTTGGACCACTGACTGATGTTCTTCCCTTAGCAGCTTGCACAATGCTCTCCAAAGCTCTGAGAGCCGGCCTTCAGGGAGGGGGCTTCCAGGCCAGTTCCAGCTCCACTGCTCCAAATCCAGTCTCTGAGGCCTGTCCTATCTTCAGCAATAGGGTCTCACCTTCAGGTTCTGGGAGGCGATCAAGGGCTGTGGCAATAGCCTGTGTCATTTGGGGAGTCTCTTGGACTACCCTGGCCAACTACTCAAAGAAAGGTTTTTCCTGTCCAGCATTGTTTCTTGTTATGTAGCCTTCAGCTACGCACATGGACTCATGTAGACATACTGTATGGGTAACTGTCAATAGATTGTTAGACTGAAATGATTCTCTCAGATTTTTCACCCCAGGATTTCATTATTCTTTAAGTCCTACTTGAAACACAAGGGCAGATGCTCAGCCACCTCCATAAGGCCTTTTGTAGTCTTCTTTCTTTCTTTCTTTTTCTTTCTTTCTTTCTTTCTTTCTTTCTTTCTTTCTTTCTTTCTTTCTTTCTTTCTTTCTTTCTTTCTTTCTTTTCTTTCTTTCTTTCTCTTTCTTTCTTTCTTTCTTTCTTTCTTTCTTTCTTTCTTTCTTTCTTTCTTTCTTTCTTTCTTTCTTCCTTCCTTCCTTCCTTCCTTCCTTCCTTCCTTCCTTCCTTCCT
>VZQC01002950.1:540402-657594 GCA_009823505.1 Rhizomys pruinosus
CTCCAGTTTCCTTCTCCTCCTTCACATAAGCAACCATTATGCTGAATTTTTGTTTATGTGCTCCTTGCTTCTGAAAATATGTTGTTATGCATATATAATTGTTTGGGATAATGTACAGTGTAATCTGTGTTTATTTAAAAACATTATATTCTCAGTTCTCTTAAGGGTGTGGCTCCTGTTGGGTCAACTATAGTCCAGTGGATGGTCTCACACCTAGGAGCGTGTGGGCAGCTCAGACTACAATCCGTCACTTATTTTGAAAAGAGGAGGGGCTGTGGGTAGACTGTTTTGCTTCTCATCCACCTGTGCCCCTTTTCTAAGCCTAGGGATCAATCTGCGGAAGAGGGGGCGTGGTAGAATGTAAGGGCTGCGATTGGGGTGAATGGTGAAACTACAGCAATATAGCCTGGACACTCATTTGATCAACTTAATTGAACCTTCCAGCCCCCCCCCCCCCCGCTGGATGGTGGGACCCATGGGCTGTGTGGGTTTGGGCACAACTGCTTGCAAATTGGTTTTACATGAAGGATGCTTGTACTCATAAATTATCACTTATTGTTAAAAAATGAAAAAAAAAACTGAGAGAAATATGCAGGACAGTTATGGCAGAATGCATGATCTGGGATGGGGTGGGGTGGGGGGAAGGGAAAGGGAAATATGCCTGAACTGAATTGGAAAATGATGTATGAAATACACAAAGCATCAATAAAAAAATGAAAAATAAAATAAAATAAAAATAAAAAGAGGAGGGGGTAAAGAGATGACTCAGCAGTTAAGAATACCGTATGCTCTTGCAGAGAACGTGCATTCAATTCCCAGCACCCATAAAGTGGCTAACAACCATCTGTAACTCCAGTTCCATGGGAATTCAACACTCTCTTCTCTCTGGGCATTGCATGACAAGGCTGCACTTACACACATGCAGGCAATATATTCAAACACATAAAATAAAAATAATAAATAAATATTTCAAAAATAAAATTTTTATTATTTTTATTTTTGTGTAGAAGTGTATTGCCTGCATGTATGTTGTGTATGCACCAGTGTTATATAATGCCTGTGGAGGTCAGAAGAAGGCGTCAGATCCCCTGGAACTGGAGTTACGAATGGTTATTAGCAGCCATGTGGGTGCTGGGAATTGAACCTGAGTCCTCTGCAAGAGCAGCCAGCACTTTTAACTGCTGAGCCATCACTCCAACCCCAATCAAAATTTTGTTCAAAGCTGGGGGGGGCAGGGAGATGGGTTGGATCTGGAGGTGTTGATGGTGAATATGATCAGAGTACATTATATGAAATTCTCAAAGAATCAACAAAGATAAAAATAAATATACTGTGTATTGTCACCTATAATTTAGTCTTTTCTCCGAACTTTATTTCTGAGATTCCCATGGGTTGGTGTGTTTAAATGTATAGTTCATTCGTTCTCACGGCTGCATATGGTTTCACATCTGGTCATATAATAATGTGTTTATTTTTCATAGTCAGACATTTGGCTTATTTCTATATAAGCCACATTCTGAAGCAGTGGATGTTCCCACATGCTTCCTGTGCACATCTGCAAAATTTCTCCAAGAATTCTGTTTCTGCTCCTGTTAAGAAATGCAATTGATTTTTACACATTAATCTTATTTCCAGCCTCTTTCTTTATCACCTTTCATTAATTCTCATTATTATCCTGGGTGTTGAGTTTTCTGTGAATAATGACAGTTTTTCTTTTATACTCCTTATAACTCATAATTTTTCCTTGTCTTCCTGCATTGCCTGGACTTCCAGACAGTTTGGGATAGAAATTGTGAGAAAGTGCATCTCTGGTGGGTGCTGTCGTGTAGGTCCCAGATTCCAGAGAAGAAGAGCTGCTTTCTCAGCTACTGGGTGTCTGAAGACCGTCCTCTCAGGCGACCACTTCAATTGAAAATGGCTGTCTAATATCCTGGTTTTATGACTCCTCATAAGACCAGCCCATATCCAATGACAGACTTAGAGGAGGTGTAAAGGGCTAACCTCTGCCTCCCAGTGAGATATAAGTCCAAAGGGCCACCCCAAGTGCAGAACTCTCTATGAGTTGGGCTGAGGTGTGCATTGGAGGTATTTCCTGGCTCAACTTCCTGTGCCCAAACCAGTTTCCTTCCCATCCTTTCTTCCTAGGTCAAAACCCAGAATCCTCCCTGAGTGTTTGCAGGTCAGCTCATGCTTCTTGTGGGAACAGGCTATGAAAGCATGCTGTCTCAGTCTCCATTTTCAAATGAGGATGTTTTTAATTTATTGCCATGAAGGATCATATTGAAGTAGTGATCTCATAGCTATGTAGGAGAATTAGGGACATTTCCTTCTCCTTCTCTCATGTTAGAGGTTTTTAAAAATTATTATGGATGGTCTCTCTTGAATTTTTCTAAAATATAGTCATTTTTTGAGAGTTGCCCAAGATCTACCACCTAAGAGATTGACATTAAACTATCTGTGAGGTAACATACTGAAATGGAGAGGCCACTGTAGATAGATGTCAGCTAATCAGTCACATTCATGAGGAGAAGTATCGCCCGAGGCCCACCATGATATCAACCAATCCCTGTTGTTTTAAGCTGATAAGTTTTCTGTGGTATGTTGTGAAGCAATAAGTTACAGAAAGAAAAATGTCCAAAATACTGATGGAGGCAGAAGGTCTCTTTAGAATTTCTTCCTTGACTTACTCTTTCACTTATTGTCTGAGCCTCTGTCCTTCTGGGAAGAATTACATAGTGATAAGAATCCCAGGTAGGATTCCATTCTTAGATACTAGTTGTGAGCTGTTAGTCACATTCCTTAACTTCTTTTGGGCTCCCAGTACTTTATTTATCAAATGACAGTGATAATATTATTTGTAACACAAGGCTGTTAGGTGGCGTGTGCAACAATGTATTTGAAACCCTTAGGCAGGTTCATAGGAACACACCCAGGACAGTTGTCCCTGTTGATCTTGGTGCTTTAAAAGATTCCAAACCTACTAGCTTCTTGGGATATGTCTCTGCCCCTGGTTCCCGGTTCCTAGATTCTAAAACCCTTGGAATGGCTGAGCCCATAAGAGCCTTTTTATATACCAATGAGGATAACTGGTGGCTAGGGAGGAGGACAGCCATGTGATTAGAAGACAGGAAACTTCAGTCCCCTCTTCTGCCCCCGAGGTGGGGAGCAGGGCTGAGGGTTGAATTGATGACTATTGACTTGATCAATAGTGGCCAATAATTTAATCAATTATACCTTTGTACTGCCATAAGGCCAGAAGACTTTATTTTGTTCGGTGGTTCTTAAGGGTGCAGTGCATAGTGGGGAAGGTGTGGTAGCAGGAGTGTGGTGACTGGTGGTGCTGTGTCCTCAGTCAGCAAGAACTGAAAGTTGAATTCTAGTCATCAGCTAATTTCCTTCCTTCCTTCCTTCCTTCCTTCCTTCCTTCCTTCCTTCCTTCCTTCCTTCCTTCCTTCCTATTTCTTCTTCCTTTCTTTCTTGTTCAATCCAGCGCATGGAATGATGCTACCTAAATACAGGGTGGGTCTTCCCATTTCAGGCAAACCTTTCTGAAAACACTTTCACAGACATGCCCCCGAGGTTTGTTTCTGAGGTGATTCTAAATCCTGAGAAGTTGAAGATTAATCATCACACAGGCCAAAAGTTCTGGGTTCAGGGAACTTCCAGATTGGTGATCAAAAACAAAGTTACACGCCAGGAAGGTGGCACACCTATAAGAGCGGAAGGCCCTATGCCAAGGACCCTTCTATACTTTGTGTTCTGTGTCTCTCTGTCATGGATGGCTTCTGGTGTTAACTTGACACACCCTGGAAGAGGGAACCTTAACTGGGAAATTTCCACGTTTCCATGGGCAAATGTGAGCAGAGCTGTCCCCCCAAGTTCTATAAGCTTCAAAAAATTAATCAAACCTGAGGCATGAGCTGGGCTCCATCCAGTTCATGTCCAGTCCGTGAGATGCACAGGCCATCCCTGGAACTTACAACTGGCATCTGCAGTGCATGCAGTCTTTTGGGACTGGGCCCTTATCTGGTGAGATCTGATGTTATCTCAGGTGGATAGTGGCAGAACTGAGTTAAAATAAATAAGTATCTGATGGGGACTCTGATTTGGACACAGCCTTGGTCACAGCAGCTAAAGCCTGTGAGACTTTTGGGAAATAATAAAACTTTTAGGATATGAGACTTCATGGAAGGAAGTTAGGCTATCGGAGGTGTGTTCTCAAAGGGAATAGTGGACCTCCAGACTCTTTTCTTTCTCTTTGCTCCCCGGGAGTTCTCCATCACCATACTCTCTCTTCCTACAGACCCAGCTTTACCAAGACATACTGATCATGTTCTGAAACCATGAACCAAAAATCTTTTACTCTTATGAGCTGGTTACCTTATTCTGTCCCAGCCATGGAAACAGGACCAACACAGAGGGGTCTTGTTGAGTGCCTGGAAGAGAGAGAAACTGTTTGGGTTCTTTCCCTTATGCTTTGGAGTTCTCAGTAAACATTTTTTTTTAATTAGTGGACCAAATAACTTATAGTGGACTTTACTTCCCCTGTCTGCTCTGTGTCTGGTTTCTTCTTGTGTCTTCCTGTCCTTCCTGGGACTCACCCTTTCCCAGCTATTACTCCAGTGTTCAGAGTCAAGCTACTATCTTTCACTGATTTTCACTAACCTCAATTGATTTCAGAGTTGACATATTGGAATCAGGAGCAAGCCCAGGGCCTTGTGGAGCAAAACTTTCATCAGCCTTTCTTTAGGTTGGCACCTAAGAGGAGAATTCACACAAAGACCCTGGTGGAAAAAAAGTCTCTTTTTTACTTGTTCCTAGGTCAAGAAATCCATTCTGGGAAGAGTTCTATGAGAATCTGAAAACTGATGTTCTTCATTAGCTGGAGGCCCACACTGGTGGTTTTGAACTCTCATCGTATAATTGTATGATGGAAGCCTACAAGAAAAGAACTCAGTGACAGAAGAAAGGGGATGGGGTAATGTGTCACCCATGATGTATACAGAACATATCTATTTGGTACCCAGTAACTGCTGGCTGGGCATGCCTATAGCTTGATGTACACCTGCTGGTTTGTTGACCCATTTTCCCCAAATACTCCCCTGGGTGGACCCCCAACATGTGTTTCCTTAGGGTGGTCATCGGGCCTGGAGACTTAATGAGACAGCAGCAACTTTGCTTCTATTTGTTTCTATCTGATAACTACACTCCTGGGTTTTGCCTTGTGTTAACAGAACACTCACCAGACAGCACTAAGGACTAGGAATGTGCTTGTCTTTGTCTTTATTTGTCTGCCTGGCCAGCATTTTGTAGGATTTGGCTATAAGAATGTGAGTGCTCTGGAGCCAAGGCATTAGTTGGCTCAAAAGTGGTGTCTTGGGCCGCTCTGTTCATTTCATTATTCTTAGGTAAGTGAGGAGGAGAGAGTCTGTGCTAGCTGAGAATGAATGTCAAAGAGAGAAAAGAGAAAGCAGAGAGGAGGGAGAGAGAGAGAGAGAGAGAGAGAGAGAGAGAGGAGGGGGAGGGGAGTAGAAGAGGGTAAAAGAGTAATAGGAGGTGGATATGCTCACAATATGCTGTATACATGTATCAACTTGTCAAAACTTAAATTTTTAATGGAATAATAATATCCACCTTTTTGTTAAGAAACCTCAATGCACAGCATATAGTGATACCTCCATAAATGATGACCTGCTTTTGATTTTTAAAGGATTTCTTTTATATTCACGTTCGTGTGTGTTTCTCTATGGTATACATACCACATGTGTGCAGGTGTCCTGGGAGGCCAAAAGAGGGCATTGGATGCCATGGAGCTGGAGTTATAGGCAGTTGTGAGCTGCCTAATGTGGGTGCTGGGAATTGAGCAATGGTCCTCAGAAAAAGTAGCTCTTTACTCTTAACTGCTGAGCCGTTCCTCCAATCCCAGCTGTATTATTATTAATGTTATTCCTCCCTCTATATTGAATGCCCTCATTTTTCTAAAAATGAGTGCTTGCTACACAGCATAGGTACTAGCTTATCAAGGGGGATCTGGTACCCTTTGAGGAGTCAGAAAGACCGCCATCTCTTTCAACTGCCCTCCTGACCAGCTGGTGACGGGGCCTGGAGTTCCCACCACTGGGGTTAACCTAGGAGCCACTGTACTTCCTGCTGCTTCTTACCCACCCCATCCTCAGCTAGGGAAGGACACGGGGGAGGAAACCATCTTTCCTCCCCATTTCTCCCATTCCCTATCACTCATTGCTCTATATCTGGCCCATATGAACTCCCTAGAGTCTTCCTTCTGGAGTTTTCTGGGCATTGAAGCAAAAATCTCAGCACAGCAACTCCCTCCTTACTTAGCTCAGCACAAATCAAGCAAACCTTTCTCTTGTCAGCCTTTGTCAGGTGTCAAATCCCTGCCTGTCCTGGAAAGGCTCCTGTCAACAACATAGAGGGAGCAGGGTGGGGAGGGGTGTGAGACAGCGCCACACACAGGCCGCTCCAAAGACATCCACACCACCCATCCTCTCTCTCCCCCCTTTAATCCCCTTGTTCTGAGAGAGCGTTGAGTCACCTAGCCAACTCTCCAGGGAAATTTCTGCATCATGGTCTGCCGCGGCTCACTGGAATAGCTCAGTGTTTGAAATCCATTGTGTCTAGAAGCCGCATTAAAATGTCTAGTTTAACATTTGTTACCAAAACCTATCCCCCAGGGCACCATCTTCTTGGAGCATGAATTTCGGTCACAGAATGTTGGTGACAAGACAAAGTGGTTGATGGGGAAATGGCCAGGGCAGGGGATCGGATATTTTCACTAGTCAGAAGTTCAAATTATGGGCTGGAGAGATGAGTCAGAGGCTAGGAGCCCTTGTTGCTCTTCTAGAGTCACCGAGTTCAGTTCCCAGCACCCACATCAGGTAGCTAATAGCTGCCCGGAATGGCCTAGAGGATCCCACGCTCTCCTGGGGCCTCCACGAATACCCAGACATATGTGGCATACAATTCCACAGACACACAAACATATGCAGAGATAAAAATAAAAAAATAGAATAAAAATGTTCAAACTAAAAATAAATACAGATTATGTGGTGGAGTTCCCATACCCGCAGAACACATAGAGAAGTCACTCTTCCGTGTTAGTTTTTTCCAAGTTTCTAAGCCACCTCTTGCCCTCTAGTTGGTGCTAGGACAGACTTTCCCTACTTCCCTCCCCTTCCCACACTGTTGGGGCAGGTGGGAGGATGTTTACAAATTGCCAAGAGACAGTGATCAAGCCTTGAGATGTTGCCTTCACAGGCGGACCTCTGTGAGTTCAAGGCCAGCCTGCTCTACATAGCGAGTTCCAGGACAGCCTCAGCTACAAGGAGACCCTGTCTGAAAAAGACCAAAAAAAAAAAAAAAAAAAAAGAAAACAGTTGCCTTCACCTACTGACATGTTGTTATTCACATCCTTTTAAGATTCTATATTAAATCTATTAGGAACAAGAAACAAAATAACAGCCCATTGCTCGATGTGTGGTTGGGGAAGAAGCTCCTAGAACCACAGTGCAGCCTCCAGACACAGGGCTACTGAGCCTTTAAAATGTGGTGGGTAAGCTGGGTATGGTTGGCAAACACTTTATTTTATTTTATTTATTTCATGTATGTGTACATGAATACTGTCTGCATAGCATGCTTTGTGCACCAGTCATTGCCAATGCCACTGAGGTCAGAAGAGGGTGTTGGAGTTCCCCCTGGAACTGGAGGTTCTCTGGAATTGTGAGTTTTCAGACGGGTTCTCGGCCTTGCCATGTGGGTGCTGGGGATTGAACCCGGGTCCTCTGTAAGAACGGTCAGCGCTCTTAATCACTAGGCCATCTCTCCAGCCCCGGTGGCACCCCAGTAGAGGCAGGCAAAGCTCTGTGAGATGGAGGCCAGCCTGGTCTCTATAGTGAGTTACAGGATGCCTGGTGTGCTGGATAGCTTTAGTGTCAACTTGACACACCTGGGTTGAGGGGAGCCTCAATTGGGGAATTGGCTCCATTGGATTGTCCTGTGGCCACAATCTGTGTGTATTGTTTTAATGGTCGAGCAGTGTGGGAGAGGCCCAGCCCACAATGAGTAGTTGCCACCCTGGGCAGGTTTGTTGTGTACTGCTTTAAGGAAGGCTAAAGCCTTATGGGCCAGGGGAGCATGACAGTAAACACATTCCTCCATGGCCTGTTGCGTCAGCTCCGGCCTCCAGGTTCCTGCCTGACTTCCTGTTCTGGGCTCCCTAAGTGATGAATGTGGCCCAGGAGATGTAAGCTGAAATAAACCCTTTCTCCCCAAGTAGGTGTCGTCAGAGTTTTTTTGTCACAGCAAATGGAAGCACAAACTAGAACAGAATTGGTACCAGAAAGGATTGGGGTATCCTTGCTGTGACAGACCTGACCTTGTCTTTTTGGGAAAGGATTGTAGAGGCATTTGAACTTTGGGCTGGGAAGATCATTGAATGCCGTTAAAGATCATTGCTGTGGGTTGGAGCATTTTGCTGAAAAGATGTAGAGATGGAGCCTGGCTTGTGAAGTTTCTAGCTCAAGTGGAAGCAGAGATCATCAGGTCCGTTTAATCTGTGGGTTCTGGTTCAGCTGGGGCTTGAAGAAATCAGCATGTAAGTAACAAGAGACCAGAACTGAAGTGAAAGCTTTTTTGTACTGGGACAATTGATCTGGTTAGCCGGGGCTGAAAAATCACTGTAAGTAACTGGAGACCAGCATCACTGTGGTGAAAATCTTCTAGGAAGAATTTCCTCAGCGTACAGCACACACAAGTTGTGTTCCAGAAGGGCCTGAGCCTCCATCTCAAGCCAGAAGCAGGACTTGATAAAGTGTAAGAGTCTCCTATATATGGTTCTGGTGTTGAAAGCATGAAGAGGGTCACAGAGAGCAGCGAGGCTTGGCACTCTGAGAAGTCAGGAAAAGTCCATTGGTGGAAAGTGCACCTTGGTTGCAGTGAAGACGCCGATCTGCAGGGGTCATGGAGAGAAAGCTGAGGCTTTGCACAAGAAGAGGTCAAATGAGACCATTGGTGAAGGTGCTGTTTTAGTTTCATTGGTGACCCCAGCTTTTTAGAGATTCCGGACCCATGGGACGACCACCAAGAGCAGCAGCAGAGTGTGGAATCGAGTCGGACTGGGTCTGCGAGATGAGCTATGTGTGCCACGGAAGGCCATTGGAAGAGTGAGCTGCTGAAACCTTGGAGCCCAGAAGATCGTGAGTGAATCCCAAGTGTGTCCAGCCTTGACCTACTTGCTGGACTTAGGGTTTTGTTTGAGAGTGCCCAATTCATACCTTTGAAATAAGACAGTACTTGTTTTGGATTTTACAGCAGCCCACAGTTAAGAGACTTTTAATAGACCGTGAACTTTTAAGTGTTTAAACATTTTAAGGACTGTGGGGTTTTTAAGGTTGTACTGTCTTAGGTTGTGATTAGTGTTAACATCACACTTTGGGGACAAGAACTGGAAAGGTGGTGGTTTAATAGGGATGTGTTTTGTGTGTCAAGTTGACAAGGGGTCAGTTGTGCTGGATAGCTTTAGTGTCAACTTGACACACCTGGGTTGAGGGAGCCTCAATTGGGGAATTGGCTCCATTGGATTGTCCTGTGGCCACATCTGTGGTGTATTGTCTTGATGGTTGAGCAGTGTGGGAGGGCCCAGCCCACAATGAGTAGTGCCACCCTGGGCAGGTTGTTGTGTACTGTATAAGAAGGCGGGCTGGGCATGAGCCAGGGGAGCAAGCCAGTGAACAGCATTCCTCCATGGCCTGTGCTTCAGCTCCTGCCTCCAGGTTCCTGCCCTGAGTTCCTGTCTTGGGCTCCCTAAGTGATGAACTGAGACCCAGGAGATGTAAGCTGAATAAACCCTTTCCTCCCCAAGTTGGTGTCGGTCAGAGCGTTTTGTCACAGCAATGTGACACAAACTAGAACACCTGGGGTGACAGACCTGGTCCCCAAACTTGCTAGTATAAAAAAATAGAAGGAATCATATTAGTCTAACAAACAAATGACAAATTATACATACAATACCTCTACATGAATCCACGTGTATAGCTGAAGGCTACATAACAAGAAACAGTGGCAGACAGGAGAAACCTTCCTTTGAGTTGTTAGCCAGGATAGTCTAAGACACTCCCAAAATTACACAGGCTATTGCTAGAGCCCCGATTGCCTCCTGGAACCCCAAGGTAAGACTCTATTGCTAAAGGCAGGACATATTTTGGAGACCATATTTGGAGCAAAGGAACTGGAGCTGACCTGGAAGCCACCTCCCCTGAAGGCTGGCTGTCAGAGCTATGGAGAGCACTGTGCAAGTTGCTAAGGGAGAAGGGTCATCAGTGGTCCTACGCCAGCTTTAAGACCAAATATCCGAATCAGTGTCACACAACATATGACGTTGGTGCAGTCATGGTCCTTGTAGCTTGGGGGCAATAAGTGGTTAACCAATTAGACTTAAAGTCCACTCAGTGGGAGAAAACTCATGTGTGGTACTATAAACATAGCCAAATACACATGGATGGAGAGGTCATAGATCTTAGAGAAATCCCCCAAGGCTGTCATATCCCTAGACTAATGCAACTTCTTAGTGCGAAATATGTGTCCTTATATTTACAGCCAAGTATCGCAGTCACCACTCATCAAAGCTTCTTCCACACCAGACTGAGACGGGTCACACACAAATATTGTCTGTAAATTGCCCAAGCCTAAGCAGCATATCTACAATGCAAATTCTACACCTAAGGCTTATGCAGCATAGAACAAGGGGTAACGAGGACTCCAGTGAATCTCTCAGCTCTCACTGATGAAGCTCCCTCATGCAACGGAGGCCAGAAACACAGAAGGGCACAAATGGCCAAAGCGTGGAGATTAGGAGTCTTCAGAGTGTGGGTCCTCGGACAGGACTCCTATAGTCAGCTTTATTCACCCAGAGCTCAGGGACCATTTCAGAAGAAGGGTTGGAAAAATTGTAAGAACCAGGAAGGAGCTGCCTGACCATATGGAAATAGAGTCCTAGAAGTTCCTGGGGCCTTACTCATATGAACCTATAGCAATGGGGTCAGCGTGCACAACACCCATGCAAACTCAGGCAGACAAAAACCCAGCATGGAACTGGGGAAATGCGCAGTAGACCCCACCTTAGCTGAAGAAATATTGGCAGTTGATTACTGTTGGGTGAGGAAAGGCTGGTCTTCCTAAAGCGGGGGTTGGGGATGGGGAGGGACTCTGGATGGGCTGAGTGGACCTCAGTGGATGAACTTGCACTGAGGAGCATCTGGGGATGCTGACTTGACACAATAGCACTTAACACAAATGACATAGTGTATGAATTCCAGTGGGGGGGGATGTAGGAGGGGTCAGTGGGGAAGGAGTATAAAGGTGATTAAGGTGGATTGAGACTTTGAAATGCACAAAAATTGAATAAAAAATTAAGAAAATAACACTCAATAAAAAAAGTCCAACTTAAAAAAAAGAAAACGGGGAACCAGGTGTGGTGGCGCACGCCTTTATTCCCAGCACTCGGGAGGCAGAGGCAGGCAGATCTTTGTGAGTTCAAGGCCAGCCTGGTCTACGGAGTGAGTTCCAGGACAGCCAGAGCTACAGGGAGACCCTGTCTCAAAAAGACCAAAAAAATAAATAAATAAATAAAAACAAAACGATGTCAAACAATTTAACCATTCCTCAGAGTGTTGAATATCAAGTTACTATAAGACCCAGTATTTCTACTGCTATATACATATCAGAGTAAATTATATATATATATACATACCACTACCCTCCCTCACCCCCTACCAAACACTCACTTCACATTATAACATAGTATAACTACGCTATCATTCACCCATAAAGTCGCCTATTGGCACATGCTGTTATATTCCCGAAATGTATTAGTAATTGCCCAAATGCTGGTATAATCTAAATACCCAGAAGTAGAATAATACAAAATTATGAGCCCCACTAAGAGTCAATTACCGCAATGTTCACTCAGCTCCATCCAAAAGCACATGCACCTACTGAAACACAGCTATAACAAGATAAAGTCCTAGAGAAGCCTCCATTTTACCAAAGTAAATGCTGTATACACCTACAAACCTTGGGCTGCCCAACCTGCACCTCCGCACAACAGCTATCAATCTGGATTCAACTCTGGTACCCACGGGGCTCCCGGCGCAGTCGCTCTGCGTACCTTCGGGCATCCCCGGATCTCTCTACCTCTCTGCCTTCGTTGAATCGACCCCCACCTGCTCCACTGGCATTCATATGGCCAGCCCATGGTCAGCTTCCAACCACATCCATTCCGAATATGCCTGCGCAAATCTATTCTCAAAAATCCTCGTCTTATTTTTTCCATTCACTCTTTTTTCCACTTCTATTTCTTATTCCCGATGCTCTCTGGTTACCAGCGCCGTCACTGTTATTTCATCCATCACCCTCCTCTTCCAATCATCAGATTCAGGCATATACTCCTCCCCTCTCCCCCTTCTCCCCCACCCCACCCCCACCCCCACTCCCCCGCACGACTCGCTTCAGCCCTCCTCTCGCCCCTCGTAGTCTCCCTTGCTGCTCCTTTCTCCCCATCGCCTCTCTTTGCCTCTCCTCGCTCCCTCCTCTCGTTTTCACTCATTTTCTCCCTAACCAATCAGGACTGTTAATTTGTCGAGTACCAGCAATCCTTCCCATGCGTAAAACCCACATTTACCAAGCCGCAGTTGTGCCCACCCCACCCACCAGCCTTCATCCGCAGTCCCCAGCCATCCTGAACCAGGGGGGCTCGCTCTGTATCGTCTCTAATCCTCAAGTTGATCAAACCTTGAAGCCTGTCCAGTCTGATCATTGTTGTAGTTACACTCCTTACCCCTAACGCACAGCCCTGCTACACCTTTCCCTACCATGCCCCCTCTTCCCGCAGATTGTTCCCTAGCGCTTAGCAAGCGGGGCACAGGTGGATGATAAGCAAAACACTCTACTTTCTCTGGAGCTGAAGTCTTGATCTCTAGTCAGTTCTAGCTGTTTTCTCTCCATTGGGCTGCCAGCTTGTCCAGTCTTAACCTTTTGATCCTACTGATGCAGCACATGCAATTAGATATTTATGTATTAAACAGTATAATACACTACCGCCTTCTCAATTCCTACTTAAGAAGCACCCACAATCTCGACTATATGGGGTATTCTAACCGAGTACTAATTCGTTCTATGTGAGCTAGGTTAACTTTTGGCTAATACAGCATCCACAGACTGCGTTTCGGCCCATGGTCATCGCCCCTCACCTTCATCTCGATCCTACATTTTCTCTCCTCCTGTCCACAGTATGCGCAGTGGTCTTCCGTGTGGTTTATAACAGCTCTCCTACGCCCTTCCAGAGCATGCTCAGCTTGTGACATCAGCCACTGGCGTTAGTTCTCCAAGGAGTAGAGCCAACTAGCGGGCAATTGAGATTCTTTCGGGACATATTACAGCACATATGGCCGCCGCACTGCTGCACAGCTAAGTTTCCAGGCAGATCGATGGTTGTAGCCCTGGTGCTCGACAGGAAGGAGTCGTTCTTGCTTGAAACTTCCAAGACGCATCACCTATTGTTACTCTCTTCAGATCTGGCTTTAGGCTGGTCTTCTTTGCGTATAACACTATTATTCTCTGGCAACCCAGAGACCATCTGTATAACTTGCACAGTGCCAGTCTCTCAGTACACTACTTTGCCAGACATGGTTTGTCATCCAGTCTTCAATTCAGGCAGCGCCCTTATCGGCTGCGTCTGTCCTGCATGGATACTCTCCCGTTAGGCAGCGCCCAAGCGGAGCCTTTACCATTCCTGTGGGGGCTTGGATCTCCCTTGGCCGCAACATTCTGCCCTGTGGTAAGGCAATCATCCATCTGTTGATGTCCGGAGCTCGCTGTAGTTGATATACTCTTGCTTTAGCGTGTCAATAGCCTACACCGCCAGGAGACTGCATCTAAGCATACCTCATACTTTGGTTCCTTGATTCGACTAAGTAAGCCTTTTCACAGTTCTTATGTCTACGAGTCAATTAAAGAAGGCAGGGTTTGTTTATACTGGCGCGAACTAGTGTTGTATCTACCATTTGACGAGAAGCACTTCTATAACAGCTGGCCTCCCATCTACAGAATGGAGAATGAACCCTCATCCCACTTCCTCTCTATCTTCCTCTTTATATCTCATTTCGGGGGGGGAGTTTAAGCACAAAAGCCTCCCTCGTCGGTACTTCAAAACCTTCTCGCCCAGCCACTACGCCCACGAAACGGTAAGCTTCATTAAGGAATCATCATAAACAATAGTTTGTTACAAGTAGGGATCTACAGAGGGGTTTGATATCTGCAGCAATCTGAGCATTTCTTCCCTTTGATGGCAGAAGGAGTCAATCCTTCTGGCTCGGCACTGCTTCTGGTACAAGCACCCTGCTACCTGCAAAGCTGCATTTTTCTTTCTCAGCCACCTTTAAGTTGGTGATACTCTGGCCTGTTGAACATACAAATCCTTTCCCCATAGTAGTCGATTTAAGATGCTTGGGTTGCAAAGGTTTCTTTGACAAACTAAGTTTTCAATGATCTATTCTTATCTCCCCTTTTTTTTTTTAAGTGTTTTTTTTTTTTTTTTTTTTGTAGAAGAATGAAATTAAGCAGTTGTTTTATACATAGCTATAGGCGTGGAATCAGGCACAGATTTCATCCATATTCACCCATGCTGTTTTTGGGTTACTCTATGTGATTCCTCGACTTTGGAACACGAAAGTTCATTTTTGAGTTAAATTCATCCTATAGGTGAAGAGATTGCTACCAGGTGATCCAATATAGTGACAGATGAGCAAAAATTATAGAGAACATTTTGTTTATACCAATCCCAAGTAATTGTTATACAGATCATAGTTAAAGCTTATGTGGACAAGAGCAATTTATACCACCAATTAGCTCAGATGCATTAACGTTTTATCAGTCTTCCAAACCAATGTTGCCCAAATTATGCCCCCATATTACTTTTTTACTAAGTCCCCTAAAGCCACCTATGTACATTCTTGTCATGAGCAGAGTCTGTGGCAAAACCTGGACTGGATCGCGAGCCACTCATGTTCAATTAACCACACTGGTCACCAATCGCAACCCCGTGCTCCCTGCTCGCCACTCCTCCCAATCCCCTCCCGACCGTTCACCTAATCTCGTCAGTCCAGCCGCTTCTGATGCAGCCCATCCCTTTTTTTGTTTGTTGTTAATTTTTCTTTTTTAATTACCACTTTTATCTTATTGTCTGTACCTGTGTAACATCGAATGTACTTGTCTGCATGCAAGTTTGCTGCAACCCGTCGTCGTGCCTAACATGATGCGGACGCGTTGGAAACAAGGGTCTGCTGGCACATTCCCCTGGCACTGGAAGTTTACCAAGACGCGCCTTTGGCCCGGCTCATGTGGGTGCTGGGGCTCGAACCTGGCTCCTCTTGCGAAAGCGTCGGCGCTCCTAACCGCTAGGCATCTCTCCAACCCACTCTGTTGGTTCTCCTCTTCTACCATGTGCATCGCCCTCCTCCACAAGAAGTATTTATAACTGGGTTATGGGTACTAGCGTCCACATATGAGCGATAACCCATTTGTCGTTTGTTTTTCCTGGGACTGTGTTTACTTCACTCAACATCGATGTCTTCTAAGCTCCATCCATTTACCTGCAAAGTTCATGAAATTGTCTTTCTTTGTTCTTTACCGGATCGCTGCATACGAGAATTCCATTGTGTAACTCATGTACCACAATTCTCCTACCTATCCACTCCGTCAGTTGAAGGGCCATGTTGGCGTTGATGTTCAGTTTTTTCGGCTATTGTGGCAAACAGAGCCGGCACAATTAAATATATGCCTGTGTGCATGTTAAAATACTTTTTTATTTATAAATCGACATACCCATTATGCTTATAACTTTGAGGTTTTATTGGGCACTACTTTAGCGTATATTTCAATGAATGGCATTATTTTTTAAATAAATAAAAGGGTTAAAAGGTTTGAATAAAAATCTGTATTGCAAATAAAAATACTTTATAGAAAGAATGACATTTGGTGTATAACACATTAAAAATGGCTTGATATTTACAGAATACGAGGGATGGAAGAATGATTTAAGCAAGTATTATTTGAAGGTCGTCAGGCACGTTTATAAAAAATACAGGGTTGTCTGGTTATAATCATCTAGGTTTTTTGTTTTTTGTTTGGTTTTTTGAGGGGGTTTGCTTCCCTGAGTGATGCAACTGGTGACCAGCAACCCCGATCTACATCGTCCTTGGTAACAGTTTCCTCAACTCGTGGAGCCCCAAGCGCAGTGAATACTCAGGGGCAGGAACCTGGAGGCAGCTGAAGCACAGGCCATGGAGGAATGCTGGTTCACACTGGGTTGCTCCCCTGGCTCATGCCCAGCCGCCTTCTTATACAGTACAAAAAAACCTGCCCAAGGTTCCTGCGCCCACCACACATGCTGGGCTGGGCCCTCCCACATTGCTCACAATCAAGACAATACCTCCACAGATGTGGCCAACAGGCCAGTCCAATGGTACCAATTCCCCAACTGAGGCTCCCTCAACCCAGGTTTGTCACGTTGACACTAAAGCAATCCAGCACAACAATTGACCCTTTGTCAACTTGACAGATACACAAAACACATTACTATTAAACACCACCACTTTTCTAGTTCTTGTCCCCAAGGTATGAATTTAACATTAATCACAACCCTAAGAGACAGTAACCACAACTTAAAAGCCCACCCAGTCTTAAAAACTAATCAAAAAACGAAAACCCCAACTTTGAACAAGTTCAACAGTCGTTAATAAGTCGTCTTAATTGTGGGCTTTTGTAAAATCCAAAGCAAGTTCTGTCTTATTTCGAGGGGAATAATCAGGCACTCTCAAATAAGACCTAAGTCCAGCAAGTAGCTCACAGCTGGACACTTGGATCACCTGGGATTCATCACAAATCTTGCTGGGCTCTCCAAAGGGTTTTCTGGCAGCTCCCCTTCTTCTGACTCTGCCATCGTCGGCAACACACACGCCTCATCCTCACAGGTCCCAGACCTACTGCCGATTCCACACATGCCTGCTGCTGCTCTTGGTGGTTTTCCCATGGTCCTGGCATCTCCAAAAAGCTGGGGTCGCAACTGAAACTGGAAACGTAGGCAGCACCTTCACCAATGGTCCTCTTCTGCATCTTGTGGGTGCAAACTAACCGTCAGCCTGTCTCTTGTCCTGTGACCCTGGAATCCTCGGGGGTCTCTTCAACTGCAACGCAAGGGCCGCAACTCTGACCCAGTGGCCTTTCTGCTCCCTCGTCATAGTCGCCCAGGGCCTCAGCTGCTCTTCTGTGACCCTTCATGCTTTCAAGCACTGGCATCCATATAGGCAGACTCTTTTTTTTTCTTTTATTTTTGTGNGTGTGTGTGTGTGTGTGTGTGTGTGTGTGTGTGTGTGTGTGAAGGTGCTCTGAGGCCCTCTCCCCTTCCAGCCAGAGCTGGGCCTGGAACCTGTAGGAGTAAAGCCAGGCCTCAGTGGTAGAAGCCAGGCATCTCCTTAGACCTGAGGCTGGCCCACTATGCTGGGCTTGACCAGCCTTTCCAATACAAACACCAGGCCCGGCTCCTGGGAGGGATATTTTTCAGAGATGACATCAGTTCTTAAAGTGTTATGTTTCTTGCCACTGTCAGCCCAGAACACAGCATGCCCAGAGCCAACTGGCCGGCAAGGTGGTACCATAATAAATAGCTCATGTGGGCTTTAGATACCAGGGGAGACGTCCAGCAGCCCTCTCAGCTCTGGACAAGACTTGGCCTGCATCACAGATGGAAGGGGATATAAGGTCCCAGCAGGTCCCCAAACACACCTTCTATCTGTGGCCACGCCCTTCCTGCCCTGCACCATTTGACAAGTGTCCCCACATCCTTCAAGAGCCCTGTCCAACATCCCTCCCCTGAGGCCAGCTCTCCTTCCCATTCATCTTCCTGTGCGATGTTTAGAACCCCTCCCAGCCCCCTCATACCCTAGCCCCTGGCAGACTTACGGAGAACACTGGGGGCCCAAGAGTTGAAAGGATGAAGGGGAGGTATTGTGGTGGTTAGCATTCGGGTCAACCTGACAAGCTGGAACCTCTTAGGAAAAGGGCCTCTGACTGAATGACAGGGATTATCTTAACTACATTAATTGATGTAAGACCCGCCCGCTGCGGGATGCCAGGAACCGAACTTGGGTACCTGCAGGAACAGCAGAGCTTCTAACTGCTAAGCCGGATATCTCCCTAGCCTGATTTTAGTAATTAAAAAAATTTTTTAATGTCTCTGCATTAGGGATATAACTCCATAGCAAAGTGCTTGCTTACCATGGGCAGGACCGTAAATTCAATCCTTAACGACACACAGACACACACACAATCACACACAGAAATACACACACACACACACACACACACAATCACACACAGAGATAAACAGACATACATCACGTAGGATGCTGCTGCCCACATTCAGGGTGGCTCTTCCCTCCTCAATTAACTCAGCCTAGATAGTCCTTCACATACCTACCCAGAGAGTTCTTTTCATGGTGATTCTAAATCCCCTAAAGTTAACAAGCAAGGTTAATCAACACCAAGTGGTACCCATTTTTAGGGACATTGTAAAATTTAGATTTGCTCCACTGTTGAATGCCCACTGTGCTGGCCCTAGGGATACTGGGTGAAGGGGCAGGACTGTCTCTGTCTCGCAAGGGAGGAAGTAGCTGGGAGGGGGCAGTGACACATTAATAGCTGACATGAAAGGNTGTTCTAGTTTCTCTTCCATTGCTGTGACAAAACACTCTGACTGACACCAACTTGGGGAGGAAAGGGTTTATTCAGCTTACATCTCCTGGGTCACAGTTCATCACTCAGGGAGCCCAAGGCAGGAACTCAGGGCAGGAACCTGGAGGCAGGAGCTGAAACACAGGCCATGGAGGAGTGCTGCTTACTGGCTTGCTCCATAATCATTAGTTTTACTGCCAACATTTTAAGTCCACTCCTCTGACTTGTACTGCACAGTCTTAGATTAAATAGATGCAGATGAACATTGGGGTTACCTGTAGCTACTAAGAATGTCCTTTAGGTTTCAAAATTTATTCAAAATATTTGGGGTTTTGTACAAGCTTTAGCTACATATTACACAGTAATTAAAGGTACCAGGCTGGTGTAAAAGACAAAACAAACAAACAAAGAAGACAAAACAAAGTCGTAGGTCCAGTTGAGATGCATAAAATACAGGCTGGATTACAAAGAGCCAGTACAAAGAAAGGAGAGTAGTTTTTCATAGATAAGGTTTGTATCCATTGCATATTGAAATAACATTTGGGATAGATTAAATCCAATAAAGTATATGGCCAAAATTAATGTTTTTTAGGAAACTTAATTATTTTTATTTTATATTTTGCCTGAATGCGTGTAAATGTACCACATGCTTGCAATGCCTGTGAAGGCCAGAAGATGGCATCAGATTCCCTGGAACTGTGGGTAGAGATAATTGTTACCTGCCATAAGGATGCTGGGGGGCATACGTAGGTCCTCTGCAAGAGCAACTAGTGCTCTTAACCACTGAACCATCTCTCCAGTCCTAGGAAACCTTTTGTGTGTGTGTGTGTGTGTGTGTGTGTGACCAGAGGCTGACATCTGGTTCTTTCCTCAATCTCCATAATTTATTTATTTATTATTTAAAAATATAATATTTTGTTAATTCCTTGAGAATTCCACAATATGTACACTGTATTGATCTTTCCCACCCCTCCCCTGACTCCTTCCAGATCCGCCCACCACTGGCCAACTTCATGTCCTCTTCTTGTCTGTTTTTGCAAACCAATAATTGCAATTTTCTCCACCTTATTTTTTGAGACAGGGACTCTCAAGGAACCCAGAGATCACAGTTAACTAGATGGACTGGCCACCCAGGGCTCTGCATTTGTCCACCTCCTGAGCTGGGACTACAGGTGTGCACTGCAGGGCCCCGCTTCTCACCTGGGCCCTGGGGTGGGGTCCCAATTCAGGTCCCTAGGCTTTCATGAGAAGCAACTGAGCCATCGCCCCAGGCCCTTAGGAAAGCTTTAAAAATAGCTACTAACTGGCTGGAGAGGTGGCTCAGGGGTTAAGAGCACTGGCTGCTCTTGAGAAGGACCCAGGTTTGGGTCCCAGCACCCACACAGAGGCTAACAACTGCTCATAACTCCAGTTCCAGGGGATCTGGCTCCCTCTTCTGTCCTCCACAGGCATTGGACAACATGGGTGCACTTACATACATGGAGGCAAAAATAAATTTAAAAGTTTTAAAATAAAAATAGCTACTAAGGCTCTTAAAGTCATGTGTAAATCCAGCAGTTGTGTATTTCACTCTGTTTTTGTTTCATAACTGTGTGTTTGATCAGCTAATTGAATGGTCAACAAATTGTGGCCTGTGGGCCAAGGCTAACCCACTATCTGTTTATGTAAATAAAGCTACACGACCCAGACACACCCCTTGTTCTGCTGTTTGTGGGCATTTTCAGGCTTTGATGGCAGTGAGACATAAGTGCAGAAGAGACTGCTGGGGTTTCCAAGTCTGATATGTACTTTCTACAAAGTGAATAAAAATTTTTCAGGCCCTCGATCATCCAACTACCAATATCTTTCAGAAGAGAAAAATTGTCAATGACTTATTCGAGGGCGTGCCAGCATGCCAGTACTAGGCCAAGCCCTTTGTCTCCACTCTTTGCTTTGATCATGGCTCTATTTACACGATGCGCCTGAGGCCAAGGAAGGTGCACCACGCATGAGGGTGTTTCAGCCTCTACCTCACTTCACCCTGAGGCACCTCTTCCTCTGTCCCAGGCCCCAGGAGAGCTCCGGAGAGGAGGAAGTGCAAGAAAAAACCTGGAGACCACCAGGTGATGGGAGGGGAGAGTTGCTATGGCAACCCTTTCATTATACTATTTTGATATACATTATTTCGAAACTGTCTTTACTGGGTCATAATTTAATGCTTTTTCTACTACATCTTAGACAGTTGGTACAGAATGAATTTTGCTGAATCTTTTGCAAAGTCTTTTCCAAAGCTATTGGCTTTTATGTTTCTCAGTGATCTTTAATAAGGATAAGGCACACGATACATTTCTCCTAGGATTCAGTGCCAGGAGAAATGTGATCCATTCAGACCATTTGAATAGCTTTTAAAATTATATGAGATCTGTATAGCCAAATGTATTGCTCATTTTGTGTTGGCTGTGAAGATGATTAGAGATAAGTTTATGCCTACTTTAAGCTACTAGCTCATCATGTATCACCAAGATTTCTGTTACTATAATGAACTACCTGAGGCACTTGACTTATAAAGAGACAAAGGTTATTTCAGTTCATGGTTTAGAGATTTCCAATCCCTGTTGGAGGGACTCTACTGTGCTGGGTCTCTGAAGTAGCAGGATAGAACTGGAGCTTACCCCTCATCAGCCAGGAAGCAAAGAGTCCACCTTCCCTTTCAAGGGCATGCTCCCCATAACCCACAGACTCCCACAAGACCCCATCTCCCAGAGGGGCAGAGCACCTCTAAACAGTGCCACCCTGGGGACCAAGCCTTTATTGTGGGGACCCTGGGGGTGTGGCAGTTCTTCAAAGCACCCCAGTCTGTGGCTCTGCCACCTTTGACCTCACTCAGGCCGGATGTCTGTGGAGTGGTTCCATACTCGTGGCCTGTCTTTCTTGTGTACTTTGCTCTCTCTTTTGTTATTTCTTTGGCAGAATTTTTTTGAAAGTCAGCTAAAAATCATACCTGTGAGATATGAGAAAGGAGGTTTCAATCTTCAAGGTGCTTACAGTATGAACTTTTTAAAAAATTTCTTTTAATTTTATTTATTTCTGTATGTGTATCAATGTACTGTCTGCATGCAGGTTTGTGCACCCGTGTCGTGCAATGCCGCGGAGGTCAGAAGAGGGTCTCGGATTCCCGAAAAATAAAAAGAATAAGAAATGTACTGGTTTCTATTAGATTTCATTTTCACCATAATCTCACATTACAGAAAGCTCACAACCACCGTAACTATCACTTAGTGGGATCTGACAGAAACCCTCTTCTGTCCTCCACATACACCTGAACTCATACATGCGAACACCAACACGCACACACACGCACACAACATCCACACAACACCCGTCATATACAGATAAGATTAATACCTAGGCTCCAGTTTTAAGCCAAGGATGTGGAACCAGGAGCTTTTAATACTAGCACGTTGGGGAGCAGAGGTGGGCCAGAGCTTCTTAGTGATTCAAGACAAGCAATGGTCTATCAAGCAAGTTACCAGGCAGGTTAAGATTCCATAATGCAATCCTGGACTTTAAAAAAAAAAAGCTAAGGCGGTAGGCCTGGGCGAATGTGTAGCACACGCTTCTTTATCCTAGCACTTCGGGAGGCACAAGAGGGCAGCGGAAGATTTCCGTGAGATTTCAAAGGCCAGCCTGGTCTACAGATCTGAGTTCCCAGGACAGCTGGGGCGATAACAAGGAACCTGGGTCCTCGAAAAAGACCNCTGGAACTGGACTCTCCTGGAAATTGGAGTTTCAGACGGGTTCCTTGTCCGCCATGTGGGTGCTGGGGATCGAACCCGGGTCCTCTGTAAGAGCAGTCAGTGCTCTTATCCACTAGGCCATCTCTCTAGCCCCACAGTATGAACTTTTAAATTGTATTTATTTGAAGTGTGTGTGTGTGTGTGCGTGCACATGCCATGGTATGTGTGTGGAGGTTACAGGTCCCAGGGATTGAACTCAGGTCTTCAGGCTTGGCAGCAAGCACCTTTACCTGCTGAACCATCTCACCACCCTGAAAAATGAATATTGAAGTGAGGAAAAATACTAGAAATGCTTACCTACTAGACGTGTATAACCAATAATGTTAGTCAACCATGTGAGTGACAACATTGTACTTAGTGCAGTGTATGTTCAAGATCCTTCACAGCTCTCTTCAGTATTCTAAGTATTACTTTCCCCACAGCTAAAATCAGGATGATAGACACAAGTATTATTATATAAAATATTATATACATATTAATATGTTATATATATATATATATTAATATATATTAATATAATTATTAAAATTATATTATATAATTAAATGTTATATATTAATATATATATACTTTTATATAATATTATATATTAATACAGATATATAACAATATATAATATATATAATATAATTAACATAATGTATAAATCACGAATTATATAAAACATATAATATGTATTCATATCATATTAATATATATATATATTACTATTATATATATATAATATGATATATAATAATTTATTATATTAAATATTAATATTATATTATATTATATATATATATAATGAACTATATAATATAATTATATAATATTAATATTATTATATGTATATATATATTATAGTATCCTCTCTGAATTGAAACTTTCCCACTCCAAAAGAGGGGAGGAGCCTCACAAGCTTGGGAAGCTGCAGAAACTTAGGTAGACTTCAGAATATTACAAGACTGGGGTGGTCAGCAGGATTAGTCAGTAGGACAAAGGCGTTAAACACCAAGACTGATGACCTGAGTTCAGGTCCCTGGGACCGCATAGTAGAAGGAAAATGCTGACTCCCACAAGTTGTTCTTCTGACCCTATGCGCGATGCATCTGTGGCACATGGGTGTGTGCACACCCACGCCCACAAGAAACAAAGAAAGTGTAGATAAAAAGATAAGTATTACTATCTGGAAAGACTCAGAAAAAGATGCAAAACACGTATGTGTATGGCAGAGCGCAGGGACTCAGGTGGTGGTGGGGAGCATGGAAAGGGGAAGTGACTCTAAATTCCAATTGAGAAATGATTGTATGATGTATGGAATAGTTTTAATAACAATAATAAAAAAAAAAAAAGAAAGTTACAAGAGTCACAAGTCACTTCCCCAAACTATTACAGCAGCAAGCAGTCGTTGAGTAGACTCACCGCACACTGCAGGCCTCTCCAGGGATACGGCTTTTGAGAAACTCACAAGCTGTGTAGGTGCTTGTTCATGTTTCTCCAGGAAAATTCACGCAAGATAGACAGACACCCCCCAAAGAAATCGCTAATCTACTCCAGTATTATCTTTATTATTTTCAATATTCTATTGTGTTCAGGTTTACTGTCCTCAAGTAGGGACCTTAAATTGAAATACTATTGTGTCATATCCTTCCTTTTTTTTTTTTCCTTAATTGCCGTAGAAACTCCAATGCCCATTTCAAAAGGTGAACAGGGGGACCAGGGCTGTGGCTCAGTTGGGACAGTGCTGACCTGGCCTGTTACGAAAGTCCTGGTTCCAACCCCAGCACCCAGAAAGCAGGGCGTGATGGCATGCATCCATAGTCTTCAGCACCTGGGGGTGGAGGCAGCAGGATTCACAAGTCCAAGGGTCGGTACCTTCCTACTGGGTCACCTGGGCTACATTAAGATACTGCCTCAAAATCAACGAATCATTTTGAAAGACGCAAGATTAGATAGAAAATGTTAGCAGTTATTACTACGTTAGTGTAAAGTAGGTGACTCTTCCTATTCTGTTCCTTGGTAGCAAACTTATAGGTGTCACTTGACTGACCTTAAAACATTTGCCACCACGGTGAATTCTGGTGCTGAGAAAAACAGCAGGCAGACTTGAGAAGGTCCCGGAATGAACGCTGCCAAAGACATTTATTCCTCCAACAAGGAAGACACTGTCAACGTTCCCTCTGGCTGTCAAGGAGGAGAATTTTGGTGCAGACACTGAGCCCACTCTTGCCTTCCCCTCGCTCCCTGACTTCTTTCTCATCACTCAGTCTTCCTAACTGTAATACTCCTGAACACGTGTATTTAAAGCAGATTAATCATTCAAATACCATAATTAGTTCAAGAATTGTGTCTTTTCGAGATGGAATGAGCTAATTAATTTTTCTTCCTCCTGGGGAACCTGCTCTCAGATGTGAGCTAATTAACAAGCTGCACATCAAAAAGAAGTGAAGTGTATGCTTGTAAATAGATTTTATTTGAAAACAGATCAAAAGGGAGATGCGCCAGGGCCGCCTCTCCTGTCCTCTGATTTCCGTGAGCATCAGGGAGATAGTGAAGGGAACAAGTTAGCCAGCATGCGATTCGCAGCTTGGCAAAAGTCAAACAGTAATCAGGAGAGAGGCCTCAACTTATTCCAAGATGGAATTTTACATCTTGGGACCTTTTAAGATAGGGTTTCTAAGCCGGACATGGTGGGCGCACACCTTTTAATCCTAGCACTTGGGAGGCAGAGGCAGCGGATCTTTGTGAGTTCAAGGCCAGCCTGGTCTACGAGTAGAGTTCCAGGACAGCTGGGGCTACAGGAGACCCTGTCTCGAAAAGCCAAAAAAAAAAAAGGATTAGGGGTTTCTGTATATAATGCCCAGAGGCCAGAAGATTCTGATGTAAGCCCAGAGGGTTTATGACAGGCTTCCTGTAAAGCTACACCTGCTTAGCATAAAACCCGTTCTGGAGTGAATTTAGGACCCATTGCTTAGTACTCCTCAGTGTCTCTCAGTCTTGTGCGTCCCCCATCTAAATAGCCAAGTGAAGCCTGCTCCGTTGACTTGATACTAACCTCTTCTGAGTTGCATCGTGGCCCGTCTTGGTAAAGTGAGGACCTTCTTCTCTCTGATCCAGTTTCTCTTTACCCATCCTCCAAAGACTTGTTGATTCGATCGAGTGGAGTGATAATTGTGACAAGGGTTTTTGCGAAACAATTAAAACTAAAAATCGGTAACACATAGGTAAGCATTTTTTAATTTTTTTTGTATAGTTTAATAAGGTCTCAATAGGCAGAGTCAATTAGAAGAAGAGGAAAGTTTCCCACATGCTTTGTGGGAAAAACTCTAGCTCCTGAGGAAAAGCCCCATCCCCACCCCCCAGCCCTGTGCTTTAGCAGATCAGATACCAGGTCTGATCGCTCAAAACTCTTTGGTGATTTCAGGTAGAAATCAGCTTCTAAAGAAGCAACTCAAATGGAGAAATGGGAACCAAAGTTACTTTTGTTTATTTGATGTTCTAGACTTCTGAACATGCAGGTGTGGTGAGGATGATTTTCCTCATTCCTCTCAAGTGCCATGGTGTGTCTACAAGTCTAGAAGAACAGAGGGGGCCAAGGCCGCCATTGACCCGTAGCGAGGAAGGCTCTCCACCTTGAACTTCAACAGCAAATGGATGCAAAGGAAATCAAGATATGCATCTAGGCTATAAAAATAGCTTCCTGTTTGTTAGGGAGGGAGGGTGAACACTAAGAATTTCAAACTGAATGAAAGAGAAGGGTAGAAAGTTCCCCCAAACAAAAGCTTAGCAGAGAAACAAGGCACCACTCCTTCTGCATCAGGACTGTGAACAGAGTGCAGGGTACACTGTGATCAGCCAATGGGCACATGCTGGGAGCAGCTGGTCGGGAAGGAGGAGGGGCTTACTAGGGGTCCCCTACTAAGGAAGCCTCCAGCCTTTGCAGGGCTATCACAGCTGGTAACAATAGAAACTCAGAGCTGGTGCCTGGGTACCCATGCCCTGAGACAGATGCCAAAGCCTCCTTCCTCTGACTTTACCAAACTTGGCAAACAGACTTCTTCCCACAGGAAAAAGCAAGGTGGAGAGGAAGGGAATCCCTGTAGCTACTCATGGCCTCGGGCAAGGCAGAAGATCCGAAGGCAGCTCAGGGGCTGACGAAAGGTGCTGGGTGAAGACGGGCAACTCTACTTTGAACAATGGCCCTTTGGGAACCATGGCACTTGGCAAAGGCAATGTCTTTTAACTTATTTTGTTTCATGAAGGGAAAATTCATAGTATGTTAAAATTAATCATTTTAAAAATAAGTAATCCCAGTGGAATTTAGTAAATTCACAATATCACACAACTGTCGGTTGTATCTGAACTTCTCCATCATCCGCAAAGGAGAAGGAGATTAAGCAATTGCTCCCCATATTTCATCCCCAGAGGTAATATTTTTGCTAGAGGCTTTTATTTCAAAAAAGTATTTTATTAATTTATTTTTTATTTTATGTGTATTTGAATGTAATGCCTTACATGTGTGTTTATAAAGCTTGCACCCATGTTGTTCAGTGCTCAGGGAAGTCAGAAGATGGCATATGGGATCCCCTTGGAAACTGGAGTTATGGGTAGTTGTTTTAGCTGCCATATGGGTGCTGGGATGGAATCCTGGTTCCTCTGCAGGCGGTTGCTTTTAACTGTTAGGCCATCTCTCTAGCCACTAGAGGCCTTTCTGTTGCCTTCCAACTAGAGCTTGGGGAATCACTAGGTTTCTTCTTTAGGCCCAGCTTCAAGCCCTTGGGCCACGTGTCTGTGCAGATGCAGCATTTGACTTTGGCCATGAAGGCGAAGGTGGCTCAGGCAGCAGGAGACTCTGAAATCCTTGACTTGTGGTCACAGGTGTTTTTCTCAAGGACTCATCCCTCATGGAGAGGCTCAGGCTTTGGAGGTGGAGCCTGGGGAGGCTTAATGAGAAACATTCACAGTACATCCCAGCTGCATCTGGATCCAACTCAGGAGTTGGATCATTTCTTTTGACCAGAAACAGATATTTAGCTGGCAACAAGCCTTTGCTTGACAGTGTTGCTTCTCCCGTGAGGCCAGCACCTTGAACAAAGCTCAGTCGCTGCCTGGAGCTACCCAGTGGGAGGGAAGTATTGGTACAACTGAGTGCCAGGCAGCAGGGTGCAAGAGTACACTGGGAATCCTCAGATCTAGGTTGATGTTCCACTTTTCCTTTTCTGTTGCTGTAGTAGAAACACCCTGACCAAAAGTGACTTAGGGGCAGAAAGGCTTATTATAGCTTACACCTCTAGGTCACAGTCCAAACTCAAAGGCAGGCCTGCTTGCTATTTTACACAGCATTATCTCCAACTAAGGAACTCAATTTCACACCAAAGAAAATGTGGCAAGGAATCCGGGGGATGGGGGGTGCTGCTGTCTGACTCTCAAGACAGGGTTATGTTCAGCTAGTGTTTTGATATAGTCAGGATCACCAGACCCGGGAAAATGGTTGCTGCCTGGCCTTGAGGCTAGGGCCCCCTACACCACTAACACCAAGATACCCCCCAGGAACATGCCTGCAGGCCACATTTGAATTCTAGGAAACCCTCAATTGGAGGCTCCCTCTCCTCTTCAGATAAGGTCCAGGCTGTACCCAAGCCCCACAGTTAAAGCTAACCAGGACTAACCAGGACGGAAGGATTCTTGCCTCTGCCCCATGTGTTCTCTTGGTTTGTCTGTGTCTCATATTAATTTGGAAAAGAAAGTTATGATGATTTTTTTAGGGTTCTGGTATTACATACAACAATGAGAGATGTGATAATGTGATTAATGCCACTTCTCCCTCCTTGGAAGCCAACACACCCAGTAGGAAAAATGTAGAACTGAGAAGGGGGACTGGAAAGTACTTGATATTGTTGGAAAAATAAAGGAAGTGTGCAGCTGGAGAAACAAGGCTGTTGAATCTGGTAGAGAGATGGGGGGGGCTGTGTAGTCAGAGTGCTTTGCCAATCCATGCAAGATGGGTACCTGAGTTTAAACCCCAGGCTTGGGTAAAAAGGCCAGACATCGAGGTGGGTGGATATGATGGTCAGCAATAGAGAAAGGACTGGTTGTTCTTGCGGAAGACCCAGGTTCAAAATTCCCTAGCACTTCACTTGGCAGCTGACAACCATCTATCACTCCAGGTCTAGGGGATACGTTGTTCCCAGCTCACTTTCTCCTTTTTATTCAGCCAAGGACCCAAGTCCCAAGTCCCTGGAATCGGACTGCCCACTTTTAGGGTAGGTTATCCCACCTCAATTAACTTAAGATAATTTCTCACAAGCATGACCAGAGGCTAATGTAATCTAAATTGTCTCTCACAGGCGTGCCTAGAGGCATCTCTTGGTGACTCTAGATCCTGTCATGTGTCAACACTAACCTCAAGCCCTGTGAGTAAGCCTGTTGAACAGCATATCCATGCCTGCTTGTGTTGGAAATTGACAGTTTGTGAGAAATTCATATTTGTTGAGGTAAGGCTCTGAACTTCGGAGGGTGTACTAACCTATACTGATGGACATAAAAGTATTTCAAGTTGTTCACTGTGGAAAATGTCTTTAGTCATCACCTTATAAGATCCTCAATTAATTCAGCATTGCTCAAGATGACTTTGGCCCAGGACATGGTGCTGGGAAGATCCAGGAAAGTTAAGGAGTTGCTGTCTGGGTTTCATACATGTCTGAGTATTGTATCTACTTTTGCTTGTAATTCCAGCTTGCTATTTTTTTCTTTACTGCTTAGGATAATTGATGGGTGTTTTTGTTAATATGTTCTCTAAATATTTGAGAAACCTAGGGGACATTGTTTTTCAATTTTTTATTATTTTTTATTTTTTATGTGGTATGAATGTATCTGCGCTGCAAGTTTGTGCACCCTGTGTCTGCAATGCCTGCGGAGGTTGGAAAAGGGTGTTGGATTCCCTGGAACTGGACTCGAGGACGTTGCCTTTGCCATTTGGGTGCTGGGGCTGAACCTGGGTCCTCCAGCGGTGGCGCGTTCCTTACGCTGCTGTCCATCTCCCAGCCCCTGAAAACATTGTTTTTATGAAGGTAGAGACAAATCATCATTAAATCTAATTTTTTGTTTTTGAAACAAAAAAAAAAACCCACCGAAAGCCAAACAAATCAATTCAATAATTGACCATCATCACCAAAGAGCATACTTGAGTAAAATTTACTACCATTTTGGAAGAGCTTCAAAGTAATACATAATTGAGAGCTTTACTTCCTCATTTCCTTTACATTTTACATTTGCACCTTCTCCCTGCTCATGTCATAACAGTTTTGCACCCCAGTTCCTTCCCAGCTGTCCATCTTCCAGCTCCTATAGACAGCCTTCAGAATGGAAGGACAGGGACTCTGGTTTTACTTTGTATTTTCGTATCCATTTTCTTTTATGTTTACACGATTTTTTTCATATTTATTCATTTCTGTGTGGCCACATGTCCCATGTGCATGTGGGGGCCTTCAAGGGCCAGAAGAGAGTGCAGGATCTCCTGGGGCTGGAACGGCAGACAGGTGGCTAGTGAATGGCATAGGAGTGCTGTGACCAGAACTCCAGTCCTCTGCCGAAAGCAGCAAGTGCTCTAAACCACAGAGCCATCTCCAGCCGCAGCACATCTATTTTCTTATCTGCTCCATCCAGGGAGCCCAAGGAGGCAGCGATGCCATCACCCCCATTTGACAGACAGGCCCACTGAGCCCAGAGAATGAGTCACTTGTGCATGAAAAGGGGCGAGAAGTGAAAGTGTCTGGCTCAAATAATTAATAGAAAATAGTCAGGAAGATCAAGATGATTATAATCTTTAAAACCCTACTTCTAGTCAGGCACCGTTGGGCACACGCCTTTTAATCCCAGCACTCTCTCGGGAGCAGAGGCAGGCGGATCTTCTGTGAGTTCAATAGCCAGGTCTTGGTCTACAGAGTGAGTTCCAGGCCAAGCTGGTGTTACAGGGAGACCTGTCCTCAAAAAGACCAATCCACCCCCCAAAAACAACACCCTACTTCTGAGAAGAGGACTAAAGAGAAACAAAAAAGGGAACCCACCAAAAACAAACAAAAAACTTAAGTCAGAGGTGAGGTTAGTGCTTTGGGTTTGATGCCTTATTTGTTTAAAAAATATTTTCTTTAATGTTTTTAAAATAAGTGGTTTAAATGTGAATGGAAATTGGAAGTGGAAAATAGACATTTTAGAGCCTGTGTGAAAAGCGGACCTTTTATGTTTTAAAACAGAATGGACCAATTTCAGCTCGACTATTTCTGAGGTTCAAGATTAAGACCAGATTTAGTTTGTTCTTATTAAATCTGTCCATTTGGAAAAAAAAAAAGAGTAATGGCAAGTATACCTTGAGGCCTACTGTGTGGGCCCTGAGGTAGGTTTTTTATCTAGTTTTTCATTGTTCTATACACTGCAACTGATGATTTATGTGTGGTGATATCTTCTATTTTACATAGGAGAACAATGAGGCTCTGGGAGATTGAGTGATTTGCACAGCTACATGTCTGGGGAACCTTAAATACCAGGACTGGGTCCAATCAGCTTGACCTCAGTGGTCAAGCTCATAATCACTGTGGCATATTGCTTCCAAGTGGTACCAGGTATCAGCTAGGTAAACCTGAAGTCACAAAGCTTACAGTGTTTCCCTAGAATAGGGAAGTGTCCCTTCTTATAACTACTTACATGACATCCTTCTCACAAATCATTCATTTATGCTCAGAGTGAAAGCTATCATTTCAGTGTTACCTTCTATGGAGTAGTACTGTCTGTCTGGAGTGTGATATTGATAAGGATTCTAAGGCTTCAGGAAAAATAGCCACGATTGATTTGCAATGTCTGCCATGGACACAGGAAGAAGTAGTAGCTGATCACAAGCAATCTGCCTGCCAGAGTTTAAGGTACCTAAAAGAAACATATGAGTTACAGGTATGGGGCTCAAACTCTATTGAAGGGAAATGAAGGTGATTTTGAGGCCAAACCACTTAGAAGTGGTTAGAGAGAAGTCAGGTATTCAAGAGAGTGACAGAACTTCCATTGCTCTTGTCCCTGGCTAGCAGCAAGATCTTCCTTTTGCTTCCATTTCTTTTATTGTCCATCAATAAAAGAATGGAATTGAGGTCCAGGAAATATCAAGGGCTTAAGTGCATCCAGCATTACCATTCTAAGTGGCGAGAAAGGCAGAGACCACGGAGATAAAAATCCCTGCTTTCACAGAGCTTGAATTCTAGTGTGGAGAGAGGCAGACAGGTAGCAGGAAGTGAGCAATTAGAGCATTTCAACGTCAGGTGCTGTGAAAACATGCAGCCAGCACAGCAGGGAGGCCATGAACTCATGAGATGAGATGGACACATCCGTCTGGCCACGATAAAGGGGCCCTGGCCGTCTCATAGTTGTGAGACACAGCAAAGCGGGGTCTGCTTTGGGGAATCTCAGTCTCATTCATAAAAGAATTTAAGAGTGGATAGGGCTCTGAGCCGTAATTTCCACGTCAGTAAGGTAAGATAGAAACATACACGTTAGAGGATGGTCCTGAGGAGGGAGTAGGTGACAATCAAACTGCATGATTCACAGTTGTCGTCACAGTTGTTTGGCTGACACTGAACCCAAAATACATGAAAACAAATATGGTTCTTGACTTGGAATGGCCGCCCACCCTGTTCTGGACTCCTCTGGCTTCATGTTCTTTTTGACTATGGACTGTGGAGCGTCCTTTTTGTCCTTTCTGTCTCTGACCTTTGCCTCCAGTACTTGGTTGGCATTTAGAAGTCTGTCACCTTAATTGCCTATCGCATTCTGAGATTTACCAAACGTGACGCTGACATCTGCACCAGGCACAGTCTTTTTACTCTTTCCGTTCACTTCTTTTACTCATGTAAACATCAATACCTAGTTCTTTTTGTGGCATTTAATGCTTCATAAACATTATGAGTCTTTCTTTGTACAGTGTTAACTGGGAGGCATACAGTGAAAAGAGTTATTTGGTATTTTAATCTAATTCCTCAACCTTATTCTTAGATTTCCTCCTTAGTGGTTTGAATATTGTGGCCCAGCACCCAGAGCTTTGCCAAGCAAATTGTTATTGATGTGCAGAGTTAGAGAGACAGGAAGAAGAAGTTTCTCACTGTCCTTACTGATAACGTTACATGCTTTGGGATAAAGTGCACTGAGAGCTGCCAAGCCTTCCTGGCTATCTGCAGCAGAGGTTTGGGCCTTTCTCTGAGCATGTCAGTGTCCAGCCTGCTGGCAGCAGAGCCCAGTTGACTTCTGCTCATGGGCAGATGGGTAAGGAACATCAAGATGCCTCTCCCTCTGGTATCTCTGACTCAGTTGTCTGCCTGCCTGGAAGGATGAGATACTGCAGGAGGTGATGTGGATTGTAGGACTGGTTGTCAGAGTCCTGAACACCAACCAGAGACATTGCCCATTCCCTCAGCCTTTGGTATCTTTCTCTTTCCAGAGAAGAAGGTTAAATCAGGAAATAGGTCAAACAGTGAGAAGGAGGGTAGGAATACACACAGACACACACATTAAACACGAGCGCTACACACAGATTGAAGTGGTCATTTAGAATTTGTTTTGAACTATTTAAACATATGTATGATATAGTATTTATTAAAGTTAAGATAAAAACATATTATATATATACAGTATTATATATATATATATATATATATATATAAAACCTCATAAGGTATAAAACATGTATAAAACACAAATGTTTAGAAAGAAGACTGAAAATAAAACATGAAAAAATATTTTAACTTAAGTTGGTTGTATTACATACCAATTTTATTTTCTCTGTGATATCTTATTTTCCAAAATTTCTACAGTGTTCTTAAAATTGTTTTTATAACATTATTATTTGGTTATGACAAAAGCAGTAAAACAAGAGACAGTCAGAAGGAAAGGTTTGGGGTAAGGATGGAGTATTGCAGGCAGGTTTCAAGGAATAGGAAAGAATCTGGTTCAGATTGGCTAAATAACAAACCAAATGTACTGGGCCACTTCACTGAGACTCCAGACGCCTGGGGATTAGACACGGCTGGAGTCCAGAGCTCCAGCGATATTCTGAGAACCTGTGTCTCCAGTCTTCCACTCTCTGACTCCATTCCACATCCTTGGAGAGACTGCCAGAGGCAACAGCAGGCTCCCTGGGAACACATGGGCCCAGAAGCCAGGCTACACGGGCTGCAGTTGTACCTTATGATAATAGCATAAGTGTGGCCATAGTTATGTCTATGAAGATGAAGCAAATGCCTACACATAAGGCACTTAGAATAGTTCTTGGTTACATAAGTCACACTCTGCAAATGTCCTCTGTCGTCATCACCATCACATCACTTGTTTTGCTGATATCAGATAAGAACTTCCCTAGAGGCAAAAGAGCAGGCAGCAAGCATAATTGAACATTTTAATTGCCATATTTATTCATTTATTATTATGTTATATGTGTGTATGGGTGGGTATGTGAGTATACACTTAGAGGTCAGAGGTACAACTTGTAGGAATCAGTCTCTCCTTCTACCGGTGGTGGGTCTGGGAGAACAAACTTCAGGTCCTCAGGCTTGGTGGCAGGCATCTTTCATGTTGAGCCATCTTGCCTGCCCCACTATGGCTTTTAAACTTAGTATCTGTGTTACTCAGATTTTTGTCAGATGGCAAACTCTTGGTCAGCAAAATTTCAGATGAGAGAAAAGATTTACTTTTGGCGCATTGGTTTCAGAGTGTCTGTCCAACAGTCTGCTGGCTTCGTGGCTGTCAGCCCATGACAAACAGACATGTTCCAGGCAGGAGGGAAGCAGAGGGAGGAGGGGGGACTGGTGGCCAGGCACATCTTACCCAGTGAGCACTTCTTCCAACCAGGCCCTACCTGCTTCCTCCCACCTTCCAATCATGCTGTGAATCCAAGAGATTAGGCAGAGCCCTCGGAATCCGTTAGCTTCCTAGTAGACCATTTAACACACGAGCCTTTAACACAGGAGCCTTTCAGGGGTCACTTTATGTCCCAAATATAGCAGCATCCTCAAACATAGGTGGTTCTCTTTGCATTCAGATAACCCTCTTAGGAGTCTCTAATTGTCTCGTTTCTCTCTTTGTCCAAACTTGAACCAGTTCTAGAGGCCCAGGAAGGTAAATACAGAGATCAGGCTCCTGTGGTAGAGCGGGGACACTATCATGGGTTGAATCTCAATTTCCCCCCACAGTCTCATGTTTGAAATGCTCAGTCTCCAGCTTCTGGCTGTATTCTGGAAGCCTATGGAGTTCTCAGGAGGTAAAGGCTCCTTAGTGGTAGCAGGTCACTGACAGCAGATCTTTAAAGGTCATTCCTGCTTCTGGTCCCAGCCAAGGTCTCTGTTTCCTGGTCCTCTGTCATGTGAAGGCTGACTTTGACATGTTCTTGTCATCATGTCCAACCACGCCCACTGCCATGCCTTTGCTGACACGATGAACCAAAATCTCTATGAAACTGTGAGCCAAATCAAGTGCTTGCTCCCCAGCTCCCTCTGTCGGGTATTTCATCACAGGTTGAGAAAAGTAACTCTAGAGATGGCATGGTTGACATCTCCACCTCAAAGAATGTAAGAATTCCCCAGAAGAAAAAAAAAAAAAACCCACAAGATCAAAACTAAGAAACTAAAAGACTATTGCTGTCAGAGGGGGCCTTTCTCAACTTGGGAGTTCTAAACCTCTTGCTGTCATAGAAAACAGTGATTAAGCCTTTAGAACCAGCCTCGACTTGTGATCCAAAGACTCATAACTTAGAACAAAGAAGTGCATTCCATCCCAGAATGGATTATAAAAGGCAGGCAGGGGCAGAAAGGACACATCTATGTAACACTACCTAATGGTCCTAATCCATCTTGTGCCCATTACAGAAAGGGGCCCTGGGCACACAGTGACCTAAAGAGAATATAAGTACTTATCAGAATTAAACTGTTATAATTTGGAGAAAAACACTAGAAATTAAAAGAATTAACTAGAAAATTATCAACCATTTTAAGGATTTTTTTTCTTATTTTGTCAGAGATTTGACAGACAAGGTATGTAGACTTATCCCTTTCAGCCCTTGATGAATGTGAATGACTACTACTTTGTGTTGAGTTATTTAAGCTTTAAAGCTAATACAATAACTTACCTAGACATGTACCATCTTATGACTACGATAATTATAAAAATCTCACTCTTTTGGAATAAGAAAAACTCCATTTTAATCCCAAATACAGTGCCAACTGGTGAATATGGCCCTGTCAGTTATCTTGTCAGTGTGAGGTGGTGCCTTTGGAGGTCAAGGAGGAAGTTTAGAGAGTGTGAAGGCTGGAGGTCCAGCAGTTTTCCTGCTGCTGTTTGAAACCTAAGGAAAAGCATTCTTGAGCCTTACAAGGATTAGCAAACCTCAGAAAAGAAACGTGTACGCCATCTCTGCCCCATCAACACTTATTGCTTTCATTATGTCATTTGTTTTTTTCATTATCCATTTGCCAATCAAAAAACATTTTTTGTTGCCTCCAAGTTCTGAGCCATTTATCCATCCGTTCACTATGTGCTGATTATTTCCCATGTGCAAAGCGCTAAGGAAGAAAGCAGTAATATCTGTAAATGAAACTGGGCTCCAGTTTCCCAGAGTTCACAGGTTAAGTAGGAAGATCAACAACTGTAATAGTCTGGATCCAATGGTCCACGGGTAAATGCTTTGTCCACATTGGAGCTATTGGGAGGTGAATGCTCATTTTGTGGGAGGTCCTTATGTCCCTGGGGGTGTCCTTACATCACTGGGGGGCATGCCTTCCAAAGGGCACTGTGGGGCCTTCCTTCCTTGTCCTGTTTTACTTCCTGACCATGAGACAAATGGTGCTCATCACATTTCTCACCGTGAGCCCGAACCCCCTTTTCTTTTGGTGAGTCATCTTAGGTTTTGTAGTGATGGAGGCTGATGAATACAACAGCTGATTATGTTGTACGAGCCCTGTACAGGTCCCACCACAATGTCCACAGCCTCTTCTTCACGCTCAGCATTCGTCTGGGAATATGCATAGAAAGGGAGAAGGATTGGGAAAACCTTGAAATTTCTCTGAACTGGAATAGGGTTAAGGCTAGAACAAGGGTGTTGGCCAGGAGACCTCTGCTGCCATCCAAATGAGTGATTTCAGTGTCCCAAACCAAAGGAAGGGGATGGGTAAGAGGAGCCATGGCTGGTGCTGATGGGCATCGGGGCCATGAGGATGTAGGCGGGAGTTCCGGTTTCCCCCTGTGCTTCCTCTAGTGTTTCCATGGGTATTATACAATGAAATGGAAATACCTAAGGAAAAACATCTTGGGAGGAGAGGGGAATGGAAGAGAGATGAAACCAGAAAGGCCACTGTCACGCGGTATCTCATGTCTTTTTCATAGCAGACCCTGGTGGCAGCACTGCTCAAAAGATGTTAAATGAACCCTGACCATTTCTACTGGTTGACAGGAAAGACTGAAGACAACTGTTTTGCAGGCAAAACACGCTCACTCTGGCTTCAAGATCGTCAAGCATTTCTTAAGGTACATTTGCAAGCTGGTGCATCAGTAACAAGGGCCTCAGGATGCATTTGCAACATTTCCAAACCCGGGAGAAAATCTGCACAGCCTTTTAGTGATCAACACGATCAGCACAAACAACCAATTTGTCATGGAGTAATCTGTATGAATTATGATAGTGGGAATATTTTCTATCATCCGTATGGTTTAGTGGAAAACATTATCTTCTATTATTTAATCTCTTGGGCCTCAGGGAATTGTTTCACAGTGATCTAATACACCAGAAGCCACTTTTATTTACAGGATTTATTAGAAATAATACTCACTTGCTCTTTTTTGGTTTTGAAGCTAACATAATTAGTGAAAAAACCAAGTGTGAAAAGATGGGAGGATATAGGAGTCAATATACAACATGAAAATTATGCATATTCCCAAGGTCCTTAAAGATTCATGTCAGGGCTGGGTGAAGCACCCTAGTGATCAAAAGGGGGGCCCAAAGGGGCCCTAAATCTACATAGCAAGTTTCCTCGCTAGCTGGGGCTATTTATGGGATACCCTGTCTCAAAAAGACAAAAGATTTCATGTACGGCGTTGTCTGACAGGTATAGGAAGCTTGCTAACCTGGAACCCACATGGTGAAGGAGAAAACTGACTCGCACAAACTGTGCTCTGACCTCTGACCTCCACACCGCTCTGTGTGCATGCCCACACTCATACACATTACACAGACACACACAGGGAACAACACACACAAAATAAGTATAAAAATTAAAAAGATCAAGATTCATATTCATATGTTAATTTGTGAATATATGTTAAAAAAGACATAAGCTGGGGAAAGACGGCCAGTGGCTAAGGGTGCTTGCGTCTCTTGGAAGAGGACCAAGTTCAGTTCCAGTACCAATATCAGGTGCCTCCACAACTGCCTTTAACTCAGAGGGGATCTGATGCCCTCTCTGGGCCTCCACACGTACCCACATCCATGAAACACCCCCCCCACACATATATAAAAACTTAAAAAAGAAAAAAAAAAGTCTTGCCGGGCATGGTTGTTCACGCCTTTAATCCCAATATCAGGAGGGAGAAGCAGTGAGGATCTCTGTGAGTTTCAAGGTCTACATAGCGAGCTCCAGGGCCAGCTGGGGCTTACAGGGGAAACCCTGTCTTTTTTTTAAAAGACACCCCCTCCAAAGACACAGAGATATATCCTAAAGTAGTGGATCCTCTTTCAGAATCTATAAAAATGAAAGAACCATAGGCAGGTGGATCTCTCATGGGAGTTCAAAGGCTAGCCTGGTCACCAAAACAAGTTCCAGGACAGTTGAGGATACAGGGAGACCCGTCTTGAAAACAACCACCCCCCATAAAAAGAAAGAAGAACTTCTGGGCAGGAAAATTTTGACATTACATGTGCATGCATGTTCCCATAGACGTGGCAATAATCATGGATTGCCTGATGCCTAAATGAGCTACAGGTCAAGACTACTGTCTTTAGTTACTTTTCATGTTTGCTGTGCTAAAATACCCTGACAAAGCAAGCGTAAGGAAAGAAGGGATTGGTTTTTTGGTACAGTCCATCATGGTAGCTGGGCTGTGAGTTACAGATTACACTGAACTCACAATCAAGAAGCAGAAAGCGAAGAATGGCTGCATTCAGCTCACCTGCTCTTCATTCAGCCCAGGACGCACATCCAGGAATTGGTGTCACCTGTAAGATGGTCCTCCCATCTCAACTAACACAATCCCTCGCAGGCATGCCCAGAGGCTGAACCATTCTTCACAGGTGTTCCCAGAGGGCGGTCTCCTTGGTGGTTCTCTCTCCTGTCAAGTTTACAGTCGACGATCACAGACACCTACCACGGATCCCATGGACTCTCGTTCTCATTATTCTCCATTTTAATTTGGATAATTCAGGCAATCAACCATGGGACTTTACTTGGTGTGTATCTAATACCAACATCTTGTCTGACTAGACATAGTACATAGCAGCCTAGAGGGGAATAAAACAGAGCTCATTTGCTGAGACACAGGACTGCAGAATCGCACACACTAAAGCTGATCCATTTTATTCAAAGAGAGTCACTGTGCTGCTCTTCAAGATCGTATGCTTTTAACAAGATTCTATGCTCAGATCTCTGCCTTGGTAGTGGCCTGCCCAAAAGAATAAAAAAAAAAAAAAAAAAAAAAAAAAAGCTTAAAATAAAATACAAACATAAAAGTTACTAAGAACTATACAGATAATAGATGCTAATCAGAGCTAAACCTGCACACAAAATGTTTTTAAATTATCTTATCTCCCCTTCCTGCCCACCACACTAGGGAGCCAGGGCGGGTGGGTACTCTTGAGTCCAGGAAGCATGGCTGGAGTTCCAGCTCTCTAGGTAAAGCTGGAAACCCTGGTGGCCCAGGGCCCAGTGTAAGGCCTCTCTCTGCAGGATTCTCCTGGGGCGTGGGCAATTCTGCCTATCAGACAGAGGGAGCCTGGGACCAGGACCGGAAAGGGCCCAGCATCTGGGATGCCTTCATGCATGCCGGGAAGGGGAAGGGGAAGGTGGTTGGGGATGACACAGCAGATGCAGCCTGTGACAGCTACTATAAGGTCCAGGTGAGTGAAGGGGCTGCGTGTGCCACCTGCTCAAGAGAGGTGGGGATGACGATGGGGGGTAGGAAGATGTGTCCCATTGACAGTGTCAACCCCCTGCTCTACCAGACACCTGTACCCAGTGCAGCCAAAGACGGTGGGCTAGTGCTGCCTGCAGTTGTGGGTGCCAGGGTGTAGGAGGGAAGCAAGAAAGCCAGGCCTCACCTTAGTCAAAGCAATGGGGGCAGGGAGCTGAAGAGCCAATACCTTGGCCCCCAGGACCTCTGGGTCACAGTGGCTGAGCCCTGTGGAGGCCATGGAACAATATACCCTTGGCAGCTCCTTTTATCACTCACATTTATGAGATCCCTTGTGGGAACCTCTCAAAGGTCCAAAGACTTTTTATGTGCACACTACCAACGAGGAGAGGGAAGAGATATGGCCCTTATTGTGTATAGAGGACACCCACTCAGAGCTACTTACAGGAGTGAAGCTCTGGGGTATATAATGTATATATATTATAGGTATCTCCTCTGAATTGAAACTTTCCCACCCAAAAGAGGGGAGGAGCCTCACAAGCTTGGGAAGCTGCAGAAACTTAGGAGACTCAGAATATTACAAGACTGGGGTGGTCAGCAGGATTAGTCAGTAGGCAAAGGCGCTTAACACCAAGACTGATGACCTGAGTTCAGTCCCTGGGACCGCATAGTAGAAGGAAAATGCTGACTCCCACAAGTTGTCTTCTGACCCCTATGCGCTGCACTGTGGCACATGGGTGTGTGCACACCCACGCCCACAGAAACAAAGAAAGTGTAATAAAAAGAAAGTTACTCTGGAAAGACTCAGAAAAAGATGCAAGAACACGTATGGGTATGGCAGAGCGCAGGGACTCAGGTGGGGTGGGGAGCATGGAAAGGGAAGTGACTCTAAATTCAATTGAGAAATGATGTATGATGTATGGAAATAGTTTAATAACAATAATAAAAAAAAAAAAAGAAAGTTACAAGAGTCACAAGTCACTTCCCCAAACTATTACAGCAGCAAGCAGTCGTTGAGTAGACTCACCGCACACTGCAGGCCTCTCCAGGGATACGGCTTTTGAGAAACTCACAAGCTGTGTAGGTGCTTGTTCATGTTTCTCCAGGAAAATTCACGCAAGATAGACAGACACCCCCAAAGAATCGCTAATCTACTCCAGTATTATCTTTATTATTTTCAATATTCTATTGTGTTCAGGTTTACTGTCCATCAGAGAGGGACCTTAAATGAAATCTATGTGTCATATCTTCCTTTTTTTTTTTTCCTTAATTGCCGTAGAAACTCCAATGCCCATTTCAAAAGGTGAACAGGGGGACCAGGGCTGTGGCTCAGTTGGGACAGTGCTGACCTGGCCTGTACGAAGTCCTGGGTTCCACCCCAGCACCCCAGAAGCAGGGCGTGATGGCATGCATCCATAGTCTTAGCACCTGGGGGGTGGAGGCAGCAGGATCACAAGTCCAAGGTCGGTACTCTACTGGGTCAGCCTGGGCTACATAAGATACTGCCTCAAAAATAACGAATCATTTTGAAAGACGCAAGATTAGATAGAAAATGTTAGCAGTTATTACTACGTTAGTGTAAAGTAGGTGACTCTTCCTATTCTGTTCCTTGGTAGCAAACTTATAGGTGTCACTTGACTGACCTTAAAACATTTGCCACCACGGTGAATTCTGGTGCTGAGAAAAACAGCAGGCAGACTTGAGAAGGTCCCGGAATGAACGCTGCCAAAGACATTTATTCCTCCAACAAGGAAGACACTGTCAACGTTCCCTCTGGCTGTCAAGGAGGAGAATTTTGGTGCAGACACTGAGCCCACTCTTGCCTTCCCCTCGCTCCCTGACTTCTTTCTCATCACTCAGTCTTCCTAACTGTAATACTCCTGAACACGTGTATTTAAAGCAGATTAATCATTCAAATACCATAATTAGTTCAAGAATTGTGTCTTTTCGAGATGGAATGAGCTAATTAATTTTTCTTCCTCCTGGGGAACCTGCTCTCAGATGTGAGCTAATTAACAAGCTGCACATCAAAAAGAAGTGAAGTGTATCTTGTAAATAGGATTTTATTGAAAACAGATCAAAGGGAGATGCGCCAGGCCGCCTCTCCTGTCCTCTGATTTCCGTGAGCATCAGGGAGATAGTGAAGGGAACAAGTTAGCCAGCATGCGATTCGCAGCTTGGCAAAAGTCAAACAGTAATCAGGAGAGAGGCCTCAACTTATTCCAAGATGGAATTTTACATCTTGGGACCTTTTAAGATAGGGTTTCTAGCCGGACATGGTGGCGCACACCTTTAATCCTAGCACTTGGGAGGCAGAGGCATGTGGATCTTTGTGAGTTCAAGGCCAGCCTGCTCTACAGAGTTAGTTCCAGGACAGCTGGGGCTACAGGGAGACCCTGTCTCGAAAAGACCAAAAAAAAAAAAAAGATAGGGTTTCTGATATAAGCCCAGAGGCCAGAGATCTGATGTAAGCCCAGAGGGTTTATGACAGGCTTCCTGTAAAGCTACACAGGGTATGAAAGACAGTCTCTAGTCTTAGTTCTCCCCCACTAGGTGGCTGTGTGACTTTGAGTTACTTAACCTTTCTGAGTTCATGTGCCTCGTCTGTAATGAATGACTCTTCTCTCTGTCAGTTCTCTACCCATCTCCCAAGAGACTTGTGATGATCGAGTGGAGTGAGTAATGTGACAAGGGTTTGGAACAATTCTAAAATGGTAAAATAGGAAGCATTTTTTTTTTTTGTATAGTTAATAAGGTCTCAATAGGCAGAGTCAATTAGAAGAAGAGGAAAGTTTCCCACATGCTTTGTGGGAAAAACTCTAGCTCCTGAGGAAAAGCCCCATCCCCACCCCCCAGCCCTGTGCTTTAGCAGATCAGATACCAGGTCTGATCGCTCAAAACTCTTTGGTGATTTCAGGTAGAAATCAGCTTCTAAAGAAGCAACTCAAATGGAGAAATGGGAACCAAAGTTACTTTTGTTTATTTGATGTTCTAGACTTCTGAACATGCAGGTGTGGTGAGGATGATTTTCCTCATTCCTCTCAAGTGCCATGGTGTGTCTACAAGTCTAGAAGAACAGAGGGGGCCAAGGCCGCCATTGACCCGTAGCGAGGAAGGCTCTCCACCTTGAACTTCAACAGCAAATGGATGCAAAGGAAATCAAGATATGCATCTAGGCTATAAAAATAGCTTCCTGTTTGTTAGGGAGGGAGGGTGAACACTAAGAATTTCAAACTGAATGAAGAGAAGGGTAAGAAGTTCCCCCAAACAAAAGGCTTAGGCAGAGAAACAAGGCACACTCCTTCTGCATCAGGACTGTGAACAGAGTGCAGGGTACACTGTGATCAGCCAATGGGCACATGCTGGGAGCAGCTGGTCGGGAAGGAGGAGGGGCTTACTAGGGGTCCCCTACTAAGGAAGCCTCCAGCCTTTGCAGGGCTATCACAGCTGGTAACAATAGAAACTCAGAGCTGGTGCCTGGGTACCCATGCCCTGAGACAGATGCCAAAGCCTCCTTCCTCTGACTTTACCAAACTTGGCAAACAGACTTCTTCCCACAGGAAAAAGCAAGGTGGAGAGGAAGGGAATCCCTGTAGCTACTCATGGCCTCGGGCAAGGCAGAAGATCCGAAGGCAGCTCAGGGGCTGACGAAAGGTGCTGGGTGAAGACGGGCAACTCTACTTTGAACAATGGCCCTTTGGGAACCATGGCACTTGGCAAAGGCAATGTCTTTTTAACTTTATTTGTTTCATGAAGGGAAAATTCATAGTATGTAAAATTAATCATTTAAAAATAAGTAATCAGTGGAATTTAGTAAATTCACAATATCACACAACTGTCGGTTGTATCTGAACTTCTCCATCATCCGCAAAGGAGAAGGAGATTAAGCAATTGCTCCCCATATTTCATCCCCAGAGGTAATATTTTTGCTAGAGGCTTTATTTCAAAAAGTATTTTATTAATTATTTTTTATTTTATGTGTATGAATGTAATGCCTACATGTGTGTTAAGTGCACCCATGTTGTGCAGTTGCCCAAGGAAGTCAGAAGATGGCATTGGGTCCCCTGGAACTGGAGTTATGGACAGTTGTTAGCTGCCATATGGGTGCTGGGAATGGAATCCTGGTCCTCTGCAGGCGGTGCTTTTAACTGCTGAGCCATCTCTCTAGCCACTAGAGGCCTTTCTGTTGCCTTCCAACTAGAGCTTGGGGAATCACTAGGTTTCTTCTTTAGGCCCAGCTTCAAGCCCTTGGGCCACGTGTCTGTGCAGATGCAGCATTTGACTTTGGCCATGAAGGCGAAGGTGGCTCAGGCAGCAGGAGACTCTGAAATCCTTGACTTGTGGTCACAGGTGTTTTTCTCAAGGACTCATCCCTCATGGAGAGGCTCAGGCTTTGGAGGTGGAGCCTGGGGAGGCTTAATGAGAAACATTCACAGTACATCCCAGCTGCATCTGGATCCAACTCAGGAGTTGGATCATTTCTTTTGACCAGAAACAGATATTTAGCTGGCAACAAGCCTTTGCTTGACAGTGTTGCTTCTCCCGTGAGGCCAGCACCTTGAACAAAGCTCAGTCGCTGCCTGGAGCTACCCAGTGGGAGGGAAGTATTGGTACAACTGAGTGCCAGGCAGCAGGGTGCAAGAGTACACTGGGAATCCTCAGATCTAGGTTGATGTTCCACTTTCCTTTCTGTTGCTGTAGTAGAATACCCTGACCAAAAGTGACTTAGGGGCAGAAAGGCTTATTATAGCTTACACCTCTAGGTCACAGTCCAAACTCAAAGGCAGGCCTGCTTGCTATTTTACACAGCATTATCTCCAACTAAGGAACTCATTTCACAGCCAAAGAAATGTGGCAGGAATCCGGGGATGGGGGGTGCTGCTGTCTGACTCTCAGACAGGTTTATGTTCAGCTAGTGTTTGATATAGTTCAGGATCACCAGACCGGGAAATGGTGCTGCCTGGCGTGAGCTAGGCCCCCTACACCACCTAACAACCAAGATACCCCCAGACATGCCTGCAGGCCAATTTGATCTAGGAAACCCCTCAATTGAGGCTCTCCTCTCCTCTCAGATAAGTCCAGGCTGTACCAAGCCCACAGTTAAAGCTAACCAGGACTAACCAGGACGGAAGGATTCTTGCCTCTGCCCCATGTGTTCTCTTGGTTTGTCTGTGTCTCATATTAATTTGGAAAAGAAAGTTATGATGATTTTTTTAGGGTTCTGGTATTACATACAACAATGAGAGATGTGATAATGTGATTAATGCCACTTCTCCCTCCTTGGAAGCCAACACACCCAGTAGGAAAAATGTAGAACTGAGAAGGGGGACTGGAAAGTACTTGATATTGTTGGAAAAATAAAGGAAGTGTGCAGCTGGAGAAACAAGGCTGTTGAATCTGGTAGAAGATGATGGGGTGGGGCTGTTATGTCAGAGTGCTTGCCATCCATGCAAGATGGGTGACCTGAGTTTAAACCCCAGGGCTTGGGTAAAAAGCCAGACATCGGGGGTGGGGTGGAGAGATGGTTCAGCAATAGAAAGGACTGGCTGCTCTTGCGGAAGACCCAGGTTCAAATCCTAGCACTCACATGGCAGCTAGCAATCATCTATCACTCCAGTCTAGGGGATACGTGTTCCCAGCTCACTTTCTCCTTTTTATTCAGCCAAGGACCCAAGTCCCAAGTCCCTGGAATCGGACTGCCCACTTTTAGGGTAGGTTATCCCACCTCAATTAACTTAAGATAATTTCTCACAAGCATGACCAGAGGCTAATGTAATCTAAATTGTCTCTCACAGGCGTGCCTAGAGGCATCTCTTGGTGACTCTAGATCCTGTCATGTGTCAACACTAACCTCAAGCCCTGTGAGTAAGCCTGTTGAACAGCATATCCATGCCTGCTTGTGTTGGAAATTGACAGTTTGTGAGAAATTCATATTTGTTGAGGTAAGGCTCTGAACTTCGGAGGGTGTACTAACCTATACTGATGGACATAAAAGTATTTCAAGTTGTTCACTGTGGAAAATGTCTTTAGTCATCACCTTATAAGATCCTCAATTAATTCAGCATTGCTCAAGATGACTTTGGCCCAGGACATGGTGCTGGGAAGATCCAGGAAAGTTAAGGAGTTGCTGTCTGGGTTTCATACATGTCTGAGTATTGTATCTACTTTTGCTTGTAATTCCAGCTTGCTATTTTTTTCTTTACTGCTTAGGATAATTGATGGGTGTTTTTGTTAATATGTTCTCTAAATATTTGAGAAACCTAGGGGACATTGTTTTCCAATATTTTATTTATTATTTTTATTTTTTATGTGTATGAATGTATTGCCTGCATGTATATAAGTGCACCTGTGTCATGCAATGCCTGCAGAGATCAGAAAAGGGCATTTAGATACCCTGGAACTGGACTCATGGACAGTTGTTACCTGCCATATAGGTGCTGGGAATTGAACCTGGGTCCTCCACAAGAGCAGCCAGTGCTTTTAGCTGCTGATCCATCTCGCCAGCCCCTGAAAACATTGTTTTTATGAAGGTAGAGACAAATCATCATTAAATCTAATTTTTTGTTTTTGAAACAAAAAAAAAAACCCACGAAGCCAAACAAATCAATTCAATAATTGACCATCATCACCAAAGAGCATACTTGAGTAAAATTTACTACCATTTTGGAAGAGCTTCAAAGTAATACATAATTGAGAGCTTTACTTCCTCATTTCCTTTACATTTTACATTTGCACCTTCTCCCTGCTCATGTCATAACAGTTTTGCACCCCAGTTCCTTCCCAGCTGTCCATCTTCCAGCTCCTATAGACAGCCTTCAGAATGGAAGGACAGGGACTCTGGTTTTACTTTGTATTTTCGTATCCATTTTCTTTTATGTTTACACGATTTTTTCATTATTTATTCATTTCTGTGTGCACATGTGCCCATGTGCATGTGGGGGCCTTCAAGGGCCAGAAGAGAGTGCAGGATCTCCTGGGGCTGGAACGGCAGACAGGTGGCTGTGAATGGCCTGCCATGGGTGCTGGAACCAAACTCCAGTCCTCTGCGAAAGCAGCAAGTGCTCTTAACCAGTCAGCCATTTCTCCAGCCGCAGCACATCTATTTTCTTATCTGCTCCATCCAGGGAGCCCAAGGAGGCAGCGATGCCATCACCCCCATTTGACAGACAGGCCCACTGAGCCCAGAGAATGAGTCACTTGTGCATGAAAAGGGGCGAGAAGTGAAAGTGTCTGGCTCAAATAATTAATAGAAAATAGTCAGGAAGATCAAGATGATTATAATCTTTAAAACCCTACTTCTAGTCAGGCACAGTGGCACACGCCTTTAATCCCAGCACTCTCTCGGGAGGCAGAGGCAGGCGGATCTCTGTGAGTTCAAAGCCAGTCTGGTCTACAGAGTGAGTTCCAGGCCAGCTGGGGTTACAGGGAGACCCTGTCTCAAAAAGACCAATCCACCCCCCAAAAACAACACCCTACTTCTGAGAAGAGACTAAAGAGAAACAAGAACAACAACAAAAAACTAGTCAGAGGTGAGGTTAGTGATTATGGGTGATGCCTTATTGTTTAAAATATTTTCTTTAATGTTTTTAAAATAAGTGGTTTAAATGTGAATGGAAATTGGAAGTGGAAAATAGACATTTTAGAGCCTGTGTGAAAAGCGGACCTTTTATGTTTTAAAACAGAATGGACCAATTTCAGCTCGACTATTTCTGAGGTTCAAGATTAAGACCCTGATTTAGTTTGTTCTTATAAATCTGTCCATTTTGAAAAAAAGTAATGCAAGTATACCTTGAGGGCCTACTGTGTGGGCCCTGAGGTAGGTTTTTTATCTAGTTTTTCATTGTTCTATACACTGCAACTGATGATTTATGTGTGGTGATATCTTCTATTTTACATAGGAGAACAATGAGGCTCTGGGAGATTGAGTGATTTGCACAGCTACATGTCTGGGGAACCTTAAATACCAGGACTGGGTCCAATCAGCTTGACCTCAGTGGTCAAGCTCATAATCACTGTGGCATATTGCTTCCAAGTGGTACCAGGTATCAGCTAGGTAAACCTGAAGTCACAAAGCTTACAGTGTTTCCCTAGAATAGGGAAGTGTCCCTTCTTATAACTACTTACATGACATCCTTCTCACAAATCATTCATTTATGCTCAGAGTGAAAGCTATCATTTCAGTGTTACCTTCTATGGAGTAGTACTGTCTGTCTGGAGTGTGATATTGATAAGGATTCTAAGGCTTCAGGAAAAATAGCCACGATTGATTTGCAATGTCTGCCATGGACACAGGAAGAAGTAGTAGCTGATCACAAGCAATCTGCCTGCCAGAGTTTAAGGTACCTAAAAGAAACATATGAGTTACAGGTATGGGGCTCAAACTCTATTGAAGGGAAATGAAGGTGATTTTGAGGCCAAACCACTTAGAAGTGGTTAGAGAGAAGTCAGGTATTCAAGAGAGTGACAGAACTTCCATTGCTCTTGTCCCTGGCTAGCAGCAAGATCTTCCTTTTGCTTCCATTTCTTTTATTGTCCATCAATAAAAGAATGGAATTGAGGTCCAGGAAATATCAAGGGCTTAAGTGCATCCAGCATTACCATTCTAAGTGGCGAGAAAGGCAGAGACCACGGAGATAAAAATCCCTGCTTTCACAGAGCTTGAATTCTAGTGTGGAGAGAGGCAGACAGGTAGCAGGAAGTGAGCAATTAGAGCATTTCAACGTCAGGTGCTGTGAAAACATGCAGCCAGCACAGCAGGGAGGCCATGAACTCATGAGATGAGATGGACACATCCGTCTGGCCACGATAAAGGGGCCCTGGCCGTCTCATAGTTGTGAGACACAGCAAAGCGGGGTCTGCTTTGGGGAATCTCAGTCTCATTCATAAAAGAATTTAAGAGTGGATAGGGCTCTGAGCCGTAATTTCCACGTCAGTAAGGTAAGATAGAAACATACACGTTAGAGGATGGTCCTGAGGAGGGAGTAGGTGACAATCAAACTGCATGATTCACAGTTGTCGTCACAGTTGTTTGGCTGACACTGAACCCAAAATACATGAAAACAAATATGGTTCTTGACTTGGAATGGCCGCCCACCCTGTTCTGGACTCCTCTGGCTTCATGTTCTTTTTGACTATGGACTGTGGAGCGTCCTTTTTGTCCTTTCTGTCTCTGACCTTTGCCTCCAGTACTTGGTTGGCATTTAGAAGTCTGTCACCTTAATTGCCTATCGCATTCTGAGATTTACCAAACGTGACGCTGACATCTGCACCAGGCACAGTCTTTTTACTCTTTCCGTTCACTTCTTTTACTCATGTAAACATCAATACCTAGTTCTTTTTGTGGCATTTAATGCTTCATAAACATTATGAGTCTTTCTTTGTACAGTGTTAACTGGGAGGCATACAGTGAAAAGAGTTATTTGGTATTTTAATCTAATTCCTCAACCTTATTCTTAGATTTCCTCCTTAGTGGTTTGAATATTGTGGCCCAGCACCCAGAGCTTTGCCAAGCAAATTGTTATTGATGTGCAGAGTTAGAGAGACAGGAAGAAGAAGTTTCTCACTGTCCTTACTGATAACGTTACATGCTTTGGGATAAAGTGCACTGAGAGCTGCCAAGCCTTCCTGGCTATCTGCAGCAGAGGTTTGGGCCTTTCTCTGAGCATGTCAGTGTCCAGCCTGCTGGCAGCAGAGCCCAGTTGACTTCTGCTCATGGGCAGATGGGTAAGGAACATCAAGATGCCTCTCCCTCTGGTATCTCTGACTCAGTTGTCTGCCTGCCTGGAAGGATGAGATACTGCAGGAGGTGATGTGGATTGTAGGACTGGTTGTCAGAGTCCTGAACACCAACCAGAGACATTGCCCATTCCCTCAGCCTTTGGTATCTTTCTCTTTCCAGAGAAGAAGGTTAAATCAGGAAATAGGTCAAACAGTGAGAAGGAGGGTAGGAATACACACAGACACACACATAAACACGAGCGTACACACAGATGAAGTGGTCATTAGAATTATGTTTTTGAACTATTTAACATATGTATGATATAGTATTTATAAAGTTAAGATAAACATATATATATATACATATATATATATATATATATATATATATATATATATAAACCTCATAGGTATAAACATGTATAAAACACAAATGTTTAGAAAGAAGACTGGAATAAAACATGAAAATAATAATTAACTTAAGTTGGTTGTATTACATACCAATTTTATTTTCTCTGTGATATCTTATTTTCCAAAATTTCTACAGTGTTCTAAAATTGTTTTATAAATTATTATTGGTTATGACAAAGCAGTAAAACAAGAGACAGTCAGAAGGAAAGGTTTGGGGTAAGGATGGAGTATTGCAGGCAGGTTTCAAGGAATAGGAAAGAATCTGGTTCAGATTGGCTAAATAACAAACCAAATGTACTGGGCCACTTCACTGAGACTCCAGACGCCTGGGGATTAGACACGGCTGGAGTCCAGAGCTCCAGCGATATTCTGAGAACCTGTGTCTCCAGTCTTCCACTCTCTGACTCCATTCCACATCCTTGGAGAGACTGCCAGAGGCAACAGCAGGCTCCCTGGGAACACATGGGCCCAGAAGCCAGGCTACACGGGCTGCAGTTGTACCTTATGATAATAGCATAAGTGTGGCCATAGTTATGTCTATGAAGATGAAGCAAATGCCTACACATAAGGCACTTAGAATAGTTCTTGGTTACATAAGTCACACTCTGCAAATGTCCTCTGTCGTCATCACCATCACATCACTTGTTTTGCTGATATCAGATAAGAACTTCCCTAGAGGCAAAAGAGCAGGCAGCAGCCTATAATTGAACATTTTTTATTGCCTATATTTATTCATTTATTATGTATATATGTGTGTATGGGTGGGTGTGAGTATACACATAGAGGTCAGAGGACAACTTGTAGGAATCAGTTCTCTCCTTCTACGGTGTGGGCTCTGGAGAACAAACTCAGGTCCTCAGGCTTGGCAGCAATCTCTTTCACCTGCTGAGCCATCTTGCCTGCCCCACTATGGCTTTTAAACTTAGTATCTGTGTTACTCAGATTTTTGTCAGATGGCAAACTCTTGTCAGCAAAATTTCAGAGAGAGAAAGATTTACTTTGGCGCATGGTTTCAGAGGTTCTGTCCACAGTCGGCTGGCTTCGTGGCTGTCAGCCCATGACAAACAGACATGTCATGCAGAGGGAAGCAGAGGGAGGAGGGGACTGGGGGCCAGGCACATCTCCCAGTGAGCTACTTCTTCCAACCAGGCCCTACCTGCTTCCTCCCACCTTCCAATCATGCTGTGAATCCAAGAGATTAGGCAGAGCCCTCGGAATCCGTTAGCTTCCTAGTAGACCATTTAACACACGAGCCTTTAACACAGGAGCCTTTCAGGGGTCACTTTATGTCCCAAATATAGCAGCATCCTCAAACATAGGTGGTTCTCTTTGCATTCAGATAACCCTCTTAGGAGTCTCTAATTGTCTCGTTTCTCTCTTTGTCCAAACTTGAACCAGTTCTAGAGGCCCAGGAAGGTAAATACAGAGATCAGGCTCCTGTGGTAGAGCGGGGACACTATCATGGGTTGAATCTCAATTTCCCCCCACAGTCTCATGTTTGAAATGCTCAGTCTCCAGCTTCTGGCTGTATTCTGGAAGCCTATGGAGTTCTCAGGAGGTAAAGGCTCCTTAGTGGTAGCAGGTCACTGACAGCAGATCTTTAAAGGTCATTCCTGCTTCTGGTCCCAGCCAAGGTCTCTGTTTCCTGGTCCTCTGTCATGTGAAGGCTGACTTTGACATGTTCTTGTCATCATGTCCAACCACGCCCACTGCCATGCCTTTGCTGACACGATGAACCAAAATCTCTATGAAACTGTGAGCCAAATCAAGTGCTTGCTCCCCAGCTCCCTCTGTCGGGTATTTCATCACAGGTTGAGAAAAGTAACTCTAGAGATGGCATGGTTGACATCTCCACCTCAAAGAATGTAAGAATTCCCCAGAAGAAAAAAAAAAACCCACAAGATCAAAACTAAGAAACTAAAAGACTATTGCTGTCAGAGGGGGCCTTTCTCAACTTGGGAGTTCTAAACCTCTTGCTGTCATAGAAAACAGTGATTAAGCCTTTAGAACCAGCCTCGACTTGTGATCCAAAGACTCATAACTTAGAACAAAGAAGTGCATTCCATCCCAGAATGGATTATAAAAGGCAGGCAGGGGCAGAAAGGACACATCTATGTAACACTACCTAATGGTCCTAATCCATCTTGTGCCCATTACAGAAAGGGGCCCTGGGCACACAGTGACCTAAAGAGAATATAAGTACTTATCAGAATTAAACTGTTATAATTTGGAGAAAAACACTAGAAATAAAAGAATTAACTAGAAATTATCAACCATTTTAAGATTTTTTTCTCATTTTGTCAGAGATTTGACAGACAAGGTATGTAGACTTATCCCTTTCAGCCCTTGATGAATGTGAATGACTACTACTTTGTGTTGAGTTATTTAAGCTTTAAAGCTAATACAATAACTTACCTAGACATGTACCATCTTATGACTACGATAATTATAAAAATCTCACTCTTTTGGAATAAGAAAAACTCCATTTTAATCCCAAATACAGTGCCAACTGGTGAATATGGCCCTGTCAGTTATCTTGTGTGAGGTGTGCCTTGGGAGGTCAATGGCAGGAAGTTAGAGAGGTGAAGGCTGGAGGTCCAGCAGTTTTCCTGCTGCTGTTTGAAACCTAAGGAAAAGCATTCTTGAGCCTTACAAGGATTAGCAAACCTCAGAAAAGAAACGTGTACGCCATCTCTGCCCCATCAACACTTATTGCTTTCATTATGTCATTTGTTTTTTTCATTATCCATTTGCCAATCAAAAAACATTTTTTGTTGCCTCCAAGTTCTGAGCCATTTATCCATCCGTTCACTATGTGCTGATTATTTCCCATGTGCAAAGCGCTAAGGAAGAAAGCAGTAATATCTGTAAATGAAACTGGGCTCCAGTTTCCCAGAGTTCACAGGTTAAGTAGGAAGATCAACAACTGTAATAGTCTGGATCCAATGGTCCACGGGTAAATGCTTTGTCCACATTGGAGCTATTGGGAGGTGAATGCTCATTTTGTGGGAGGTCCTTATGTCCCTGGGGGTGTCCTTACATCACTGGGGGGCATGCCTTCCAAAGGGCACTGTGGGGCCTTCCTTCCTTGTCCTGTTTTACTTCCTGACCATGAGACAAATGGTGCTCATCACATTTCTCACCGTGAGCCCGAACCCCCTTTTCTTTTGGTGAGTCATCTTAGGTTTTGTAGTGATGGAGGCTGATGAATACAACAGCTGATTATGTTGTACGAGCCCTGTACAGGTCCCACCACAATGTCCACAGCCTCTTCTTCACGCTCAGCATTCGTCTGGGAATATGCATAGAAAGGGAGAAGGATTGGGAAAACCTTGAAATTTCTCTGAACTGGAATAGGGTTAAGGCTAGAACAAGGGTGTTGGCCAGGAGACCTCTGCTGCCATCCAAATGAGTGATTTCAGTGTCCCAAACCAAAGGAAGGGGATGGGTAAGAGGAGCCATGGCTGGTGCTGATGGGCATCGGGGCCATGAGGATGTAGGCGGGAGTTCCGGTTTCCCCCTGTGCTTCCTCTAGTGTTTCCATGGGTATTATACAATGAAATGGAAATACCTAAGGAAAAACATCTTGGGAGGAGAGGGGAATGGAAGAGAGATGAAACCAGAAAGGCCACTGTCACGCGGTATCTCATGTCTTTTTCATAGCAGACCCTGGTGGCAGCACTGCTCAAAAGATGTTAAATGAACCCTGACCATTTCTACTGGTTGACAGGAAAGACTGAAGACAACTGTTTTGCAGGCAAAACACGCTCACTCTGGCTTCAAGATCGTCAAGCATTTCTTAAGGTACATTTGCAAGCTGGTGCATCAGTAACAAGGGCCTCAGGATGCATTTGCAACATTTCCAAACCCGGGAGAAAATCTGCACAGCCTTTTAGTGATCAACACGATCAGCACAAACAACCAATTTGTCATGGAGTAATCTGTATGAATTATGATAGTGGGAATATTTTCTATCATCCGTATGGTTTAGTGGAAAACATTATCTTCTATTATTTAATCTCTTGGGCCTCAGGGAATTGTTTCACAGTGATCTAATACACCAGAAGCCACTTTTATTTACAGGATTTATTAGAAATAATACTCACTTGCTCTTTTTTGGTTTTGAAGCTAACATAATTAGTGAAAAAACCAAGTGTGAAAAGATGGGAGGATATAGGAGTCAATATACAACATGAAAATTATGCATATTCCCAAGGTCCTTAAAGATTCATGTCAGGGCTGGGTGAAGCACCCTAGTGATCAAGGCCAGCCTAATCTACATAGCAAGTTCCTCGCTAGCTGGGGCTATAGGGAGACCCTGTCTCAAAAAGACAAAAGATTCATGTTAGGGGTTGTCTGACAGGTAAGGAAGCTTGCTACCTGGAACCCACATGGTGAAGGAGAAAACTGACTCGCACAAACTGTGCTCTGACCTCTGACCTCCACACGCGCGCTGTGGCATGCCCACACTCATACACATACACAGACACACACAGGAACACACACACACAAAAATAAGTATAAGAAATGTAAGAAAGATCAAGATTCATATTCATATGTTAATTTGTGAATATATGTTAAAAAAGACATAAGCTGGGGAGACGGCCAGGTGGCTAAGGGTGCTTGCTGCTCTTGAAGAGGACCTAAGTTCAGTTCCCAGTACCATGTCAGGTGCCTCACAACTGCCTTTAACTCCAGAGGGGATCTGATGCCCTCTTCTGGCCTCCACACGGACCCACATCCATGAACACCCCCCCCCACACATATATAAAACTAAAAAAAAGAGAGAGACAGCTAGCATGTGGCACATACCTTTAATCCCAATACTCAGGAGGGAGAAGCAGGAGGATCTCTGTGAGTTCAAGGTCTACATAGCGAGCTCCAGGCCAGCTGGGGCTACAGGGAGACCCTGTTTTTAAAAGACACCCCCTCCAAAGACACAGAGATATATCCTAAAGTAGTGGATCCTCTTTCAGAATCTATAAAAATGAAAGAACCATAGGCAGGTGGATCTCTGGGAGTTCAAGGCTAGCCTGGTCTACAAAACAAGTTCCAGGACAGTTGAGGATACAGGGAGACCCTGTCTTGAAACACCACCCCCCATAAAAAGAAAGAAGAACTTCTGGGCAGGAAAATTTACATACATGTGCATGCATGTTCCATAGACGTGGCAATAATCATGGATTGCCTGATGCCTAAATGAGCTACAGGTCAAGACTACTGTCTTAGTTACTTTCTTGTTGCTGTGCTAAAATACCCTGACAAAAGCAAGGTAAGGAAAGAAGGGATTGGTTTTTTGGTACAGTCCATCATGGTAGCTGGGCTGTGAGTTACAGATTACACTGAACTCACAATCAAGAAGCAGAAAGCGAAGAATGGCTGCATTCAGCTCACCTGCTCTTCATTCAGCCCAGGACGCACATCCAGGAATTGGTGTCACCTGTAAGATGGTCCTCCCATCTCAACTAACACAATCCCTCGCAGGCATGCCCAGAGGCTGAACCATTCTTCACAGGTGTTCCCAGAGGGCGGTCTCCTTGGTGGTTCTCTCTCCTGTCAAGTTTACAGTCGACGATCACAGACACCTACCACGGATCCCATGGACTCTCGTTCTCATTATTCTCCATTTTAATTTGGATAATTCAGGCAATCAACCATGGGACTTTACTTGGTGTGTATCTAATACCAACATCTTGTCTGACTAGACATAGTACATAGCAGCCTAGAGGGGAATAAAACAGAGCTCATTTGCTGAGACACAGGACTGCAGAATCGCACACACTAAAGCTGATCCATTTTATTCAAAGAGAGTCACTGTGCTGCTCTTCAAGATCGTATGCTTTTAACAAGATTCTATGCTCAGATCTCTGCCTTGGTAGTGGCCTGCCCAAAAGAATGCAGAAGATGGGATACTGCAGACAGGTGCACTGATCACCCAATGAACACAGCTGCTGAAAGTATCATAGCAGGAAAGAAGAAAAAAAAAATCCCTCGATACGTTTATCAAAGATACTCAAAGTCTGACATTGAACTCAGGCATGATGCAAAGAAAGACAAATAATTTCAGAGTTTGATCAGGGACTGGGGATTTGTGAGAAATAAACAAATAATTGTAACACAACATGGCGATTGTTCCAGTAAAGGTCTGTGCAAACTGCCACGCCAGGAATAAAGAAAGAAACCACGAGGCTCTAACTTTGATGCTGAGGAAGATGTTAGAGCAAATGGAACATCTGAGTTGGTTCAGGGTTAAAGGATCATAATTGACCCCGAGCTATAGGAACCAATGAGTTTCCGACCAGGTGAGTGTAGACAGGTAGGTACAGTTAAACAGGCATGGAGGAGCAGAGGTTGGACCAGGGCAGAAAGACAGGTGCAAAGGAGCAGCTGTGGGTGAGCCAGTGTGAATGTGCTGGAGTCAGTCATTCAGGACGAGAAGAAGCCTTGTTAATGAAGGAGATTGCTGTCGCTCTAAAAACAACTAGTCAAGACTGTGCCAAGGTATTGTCACTTTCTGGCAGGCAATGAAGAACCAATGGTGTCTTCTCATAGGATAGAAGCCTACAGGAATGAGATTTGCTTCAGAACTCCAACGTAAATCTCAAAGATGGGCTGGAGCTGATAAGGAAAACACTTAGCAAACTCTGGCAGTGGCCTGGGTGACAGATGACAGCTTGCCTCAGACGGTGTTGGGGAAGACAGACAAAGAAGAGAAGGGGCAGCCCACGTGGAAAAGGGAAAGAGAAAGGAGGGGAGAGACATTCTCTCTCTCTCTCTCTCTCTGGTATGTTCATGAATTAAGATCTCAAGCCATGGTCAAGAGAGAGAAGGGAAGAAGGAAGAGGAAAGAAGCTACCATGTGACATGCCAGTTTTTACATGGATGTATAAATGAGTTAGTCAGCTCTCTGTTACTGTAGCAAATACCCAAGGTAGTCAGATGAGAAAGAAGAAGAAAGGTTTTTTTGAGCTCATAGTTTTAGAAGTCCCAGTCCATGACTGGTTGGCACTGTTGCTCTGGGTCTGTGGAAAGGCAGTGTATTGTGATGGGGGGCTTGAGGGAGAATGAGTTAGTCACCCCAAAGCTTACCTCATGGTGGCCAGAAGGAAAAATGAGAAAGGTCTACATTCCGTAACCCCCTTTGAGAACATACCCCAGTAACCTAAAGACGTCCACAGGCCCCATCTTTTAAAGCTCTACCACCTCCCAACAGTGGCAAGCTGGGGACTAAGTCTTTAACATAGGGGCCTACTGAGGATAGTCCAGTCCAACTATAGCAACAGGCAGAAAGTTTATATCTTATACCTCAACCCCACAAATTCAGATCCATGTCAGAAGATATGGTTATCTGAGTGGGATAGATCTTAAGTTTTCCTTTAAAAAGCCAGGAAATTGTACCAAATGGCAAGTCATGGGTTTCCCAGCTCAGAATCTTCTGGGGATTTTATTTAAAAACAAAGATTCCAAGACCTTACCCTGGACTCTATAAATCTCTCTAGGTAATCTTGAGTATGATCTTTGAGTGTCACTTTGATTGGCTCTGGAATCAACTAAGGCACATACCTCTGGTCTGAGGGGATCTCTAGGAACAGTTGACTGGGAGGAGAAGGCCTTCCCTTGGAGGAGTGCAGGCAGCGGCACTTGCCTGCCTCTCTTTCTGGTGAGGGGCTATCTCTGCAGTCATTGCTGCCTCTCTTGCCAGCATCCTTGCTGACGTCAGAACCCACATTGGCCTTCCAATGTGGACTGAAGACCAGACTCTCTCCAGGAATCCTCCTGGCCTTCAGCACTGGATTGGGGCTGCTGAGACATCCAGCTTGGTAGACTGGGCAGGCGTTGGGTTCTCAGCCTCTCTAGTGTGCAGTCAGCCATTGTTGGACTACCCAGCATGAATGAATATATATACATATTCATTCTACTGATTCTGTTCCTCTAGAGAACCCTGGCTGTTACAGATGGATCCAGGGAGTTCTTGGTTTTAACCAGCTGGTTAGATGGCCATGCCAAGGATCTATGATTGGAAACTTCTACTTTAAACAGCTCATTTATCATTCTCTTTGAAAAAGAATGACGTCTGAGTGTTCAGAAGAGCAAGCCCCTCCTGACAGGTCAACCAATGCATTTCCTACTTACATTTTCATGATAGGAATGGACACAGGACCATTTATGCAATGCCCCCTTTGGAGGAGTCAGTCAAAATAACTACACATGTCTAAGAATAACACAGTGTGTTTCTTAAAGCCTATTGCTTAATTAAGTCTCTTCAGTATTTTACCCTCTGCCTAATGCCTTGATAAATAGCAATGAGTAACAGGCCAGACCCAGGGTAAGCAGTCTGCAGAAAATCATCAGCGGTGCCTCGTATTTCCTTTCCTCTCTGCCTCCCACCCTAGGTGAGCTCATCCTGTCCCTTTGCTTAAATGCCATCTATATGCCGATGACTCACAACTTTTTATCTTCAGCCTGAGCCTCTCCTCTGTACTTCAGGTCATCCATCCAGCTGTCTCCCTGTCATTTCCATTTGGGGGGCTCACCTGCATCTCAATTTTAAGGAGAACAAAAAGTACTGAACATCATCCATCCATTTGAGACAGGGTCTCATGTAGCCCAGGCTGTCCTCAGACTTACTGTGTAACCAAGAATGACTCTGAACTTCTGACCCTCTTGTCTCCGCATCCTGAATGCTGGCATGAGAGGTGTGTACCATCACGCCCATTTCATGCAGTGCTGAGGATTGTATCTTGGGTCTTGTGTGGGCTTGGTAAGCAGTCTGACAACGGAGGCACATCTCCAGCCCTGTACTGAGCTTTAAGTCACCCACTAAATCTTTTCTCCCAGTTCTGGCCTTAGTGTATGGGACCCCCGTTTGCCTTTTCACTCTGGTGAAGAATATTGGTGTGATCATTTTTAACTCCTCTTAGTAACCACTCCCGCTAACATTTAAAATATTTTTCTTTCTTTGGTCTTTTTGAGACAGGGTCTCCCTGTAGTCCCAGCTGGCCTGAAACTCACTATGTAGAACAGACTGGCCTTGAACTCATAGAAGTCTTCCTGCCTCTGCCTTCCAAGTGCTAGGATCAAAGGCGTGCGTCACCATGCCCGCCTTTAAAATATTTTTCAAAAGCTGTCAACTGTATCTCCTAAATCCATCACATATCTGCCCATAATTCTTCACCTGTACTGACATCAACTTGACCCAAGCCCCTGGCACTCAAATGGACCATTTCTTTTCCAAGCCACCTTTGCCACTGTGAATGGTCTCTTTAACAAATTGTATCACATCACGCTCCTGCTTAAAAGCTCTCGTGGTTTTCCAGGGTACTTAGAACATACCCAAAGTCCTTCTCAGGACTCAAGAGGAAGTTTGGAGTTGAATAGCTCTCCCCAGCCTTCTGGCTTACCTGACTCCTTCCATCACAAGAACCTCCAGGCTCTTGCATTCACTCAATCCACCCCTGTTCTGTTTCTTATTTCTATGCTCACATACCATGTAGAATTCTACTTTAGCTAAATTCTCTCCATCCCAAGTCTGAGCTAAACTTCCTCTCTGAGAAACCTCTCCTGACCCTCTAAACCAGAGTTCAGACTACTCTTCCTATAAAAGTTACATAGCAACTGTCTTAGACTGTGGGGCCCATGTGATTCCCATCAATTATGCCACCGAAGCAGAAGAATCTGTGTATAATATATAAATGAACTTGCTATGTTCCAATAAAACTTTATTTATTTATTTATTTATTTTTTTGTCACCGAAGCAGAAGAATCTGTGTATAATATATAAATGAACTTGCTATGTTCCAATAAAACTTTATTTATTTATTTATTTATTTTTTTGTCTTTTCGAGACAGGGTCTCCCTGTAGCCCCAGCTGTCCTGGAACTCACTCTGTAGACCAGGCTGGCTTTGAACTCACAAAGATCCGCCTGCCTCTGCCTCCCAAGTGCTAGGATTAAAGGCGTGCGCCACCACGCCTGGCCCAATAAAACTTTATAAGAGAAAGCCATGGGCAAGAAATGGCCCCTCGGCTATGATTTGTTGCTGGTTTAAGTATGAATTTTCTCTTATTCCTTCCCACAGTTTTTCTTTTATTATTACTTTTTTAATATTTAAAAATATTTTATTTATTTTTCATTTTTTAACAATAAGTAATGATTTATGAGTACAAGCATCCTTCATGTAAAACCAATTTGCAAACAGTTGTGCCCAAACCCACACAGCCCAAGGGTCCCACCATCCAGCTGGGGGGCTTGTATGTTCAATCAAGTTGATCAAATAAGTGTCCAGTCTATATTGCTGTAGTTTCACCATTCACCCCAATCACAGCCCTTACATTCTACCACACCCCCTCTTCTGCAGATTGTTCCCTAGGCTTAGAAAATGGGCACAGGTGGACGAGAAGCAAAAACAGTCTACTTCTCTGGAGCTGTCGTTTTGGACTCTGGTCAATTCTGGTCTTCTGGCTTTTGACAGTTTGTCCAGGAATAACCTTTCAGTCCTACTAATGAGCACAAGCATTTAGTATATAGGTATTTAACAGTACTATTGTTTATGGTAGGTTACTTTGGTATAGACACAGATATTTGGACTGGTTATTAATCCATGAATTATATTTTTTCTGTAAATATGACAAGTCTTACTGTGGCTTTCTAACATCTCCTAACTGCTAGAGGATGTAAGCTTGTGGATCCGCCATGGGTTATTCCTCCAGGAGGAGAGGCTAATAGCCAATTGATTTGGATATATATAGACACATGGCTGCCACTGCTGCACAGTATTTACCAGGCAGGTGAGGTGTAGCTGGTGCTGCAGAGGGTCTTGCTTGACTCAAGGAGACCTGTTTTTGCTTTATTGGTTTAGTGGCCTTTGGTAACACTCTCTGGTATTCCAGAGACCAACTGTACACTTGCAAGTGAGGTCTCAATACATCTTTCCCATGCTTACATCAGGTCTTTGACAGCAGGGCCTTATCACCTCTCTTCTTGCAGGTATCCCTGGCCAACATCTCCTTGGTAGAATAATCCATTGCTGATATCAGAGCTCTTCTGTATTAATTATTTTGCTTAATCACAGCTTAAGGAGACGCTCGTATTATCCATTTGTTTCTGAAGTAGAGTAATTCTTTTCACAGTTCTTATGTCAATTAGTCAATTAAAGAAAGAGGTTTTACTGGTTTTATAAGAGATTACCTCTATGACAGTTGGCTCCAATTTACAGTTAGAGAATGATCTCATCATCATCATATTCCTCCTTGTTCTATGAAGGAGAGGTAAGAAAATCTCTCCTATTAAAAGTTTGCAGCACCTAGAAGGTAAGTTTCATTAGGACTCATTATAAATAGTCGTTACAAGTAGGATCCACCGAGGGGTTTGATGTCTGTAGCAGTCTGATGCTTTTCTTCCTTTCAATGTTCAGATGGGCCAACCTTTCTGCTGGCATTTCCTGGTACATCCTACACAATGCAAAGCTGTATCTTTCCTTTCTCAGCCATTAAGTTGGTGACGTTTTGACCTGTGGGAACATACAAATCTTTTCCCATAGTTAGTTTTAAGATTTGAATTGCAAAGTTTTTGACAAAAAGGTTTCATATATATCTATATCCCCCCTTTTTATTTTAGGTTTTTGTTTTTTGACCCATGAGTCTCAAAAAGGCATTTGTAGTTTTTCTTTTTTTTTCTTTGTGTATGAGTGTACTGCCTGCATGTAAGTAGGTGCAATGCTGCGGATGTCAGAAGAGGGTGTCAGATCCCCCTGGAACTGGAGTTAAAGACAGTTCTTATCCACTCTGTGTGTGTGTGTGTGTGTGTGTGTGTGTGTGTGTGCTGGGAATCGAACCCGGGTCCTCTGCAAGAGCAGTCAGAGCTCTTAACTGATGAGCCATCTCTCCAGCCCCACCCACAGTTTTTCAAAATCACATACATATACATGCCCAGTGCCCATATCTTGCATTAGGCTGTGATCCCCTTGAAGGCAGAAGGGAATTTGAACTCTTAAGTATTTTTCAAAATATATAGTGCCCAGTAGAGTGCTTGCTGCACAGTGAGGCCTTGGGAAACAGTTGGGTAAAAGGAGAGGAGAAAGGAAAGAGACATCTCTTTCAAGCCAAGACACTCATCATAAATCAGCAGCAGCAGTAACTGGCTCACAATTTCTAGATTAGTGATCATCAGGAGAGTTCCAGTGTAAATCACTTAAGCATCCATTGCGTTGTCCATTCTTTCGTTCTTGCAATGAGGCTCTATTTCGGATCTCACCTTTCTGCTCGGAGCTGCCTGGAGAAGCTGAGCTGCCCTAGCCTTTCTAAGCACCTAGCCCTGTAGAAAGACTTCCCAGCTCTGTGTTCCAGCTTTTCCCAGATCTGTTCCAGCTCTTCCCTGGTCTCTCTTCTAGTCCTGTGGGAAGTCTCTTCCCAGATCTCTGCTCCCAGCTTTTTTTTGCTTTTTTTTTTTGGGGGGGGGGCAGGTTGTTGTTGTTAAGAGACCAAGGAAAGATTCAAGTTTTATGAAGTGAAATTGTGAGGCTCAAAGCAATTAGCAAAGCAGTCTGTTGAGGGGCCTCTCAGCCTTCAGGGAGCCCTGGCTTGACTTCCTTTTCTTACAGTAAAGCAGCCCTGAGCATGAACTTTGCTGTTTCCCCATTTTGACAGATAAAAAGCAGCTAATTGGGTACTCTGAAAGTTTAGCACCAGTATTCCTTTTAAAGAGATATCTTCTCACTTATAAGGATCCCACTCCTCACCCCCACCCCAATCCCCTACCGCTGTCCCTTCCCACTAACAAGAACACTGTGGAAGAAACTGAGAATGTGCAACCATTAAAGATAGTTGACTAAAGAGCTCTTTGCCAGACAGGGTAAGTTTAACAGACAGCAAGCCTGCTCCTGTTAAGTTTCATCAAAACGCTGCCTAATTAAAATCTTCAACTTAATTACACTCCTCTGCATTACAAATTTTGATCAAATTGGTTTAATTTGGTGCATGGAAAGTGCTCCTGTCACACGAGAGCTGAGCCCACCCTGTGGCTAGGCTCCGTGTCTCGAAGCCTGTCAAGACCCTCTTGCACAACTGATTGTCCTTGGATTTAGTAGCTAGCTTGAGACTGGGGAATTGGCAGTTGGTTCTTGATGGACCTCTGCAGGAGCTGTCCTGAAATCACACTGAAACTGACAGCTGGCTGTCCTCTCCCTCAGACTTCCCTTCGCTCTTCTGCATTTACGCATCCCCCACCCTGTCCCATGTCAGGAGAAAGATATCACACCCAATCTGTCAGTGAAAGATGCAACGGGATGGAAGCTCTGGCAATCTATTTCTACTCAGGAGAGAAATCTCAGCTTTATGCCTAGAACCATTGAAGATCTTCAGTCCGCAGAGTTCCAAAGCAAGGAGCTTTCTGATCCTCAAGCCAGAAGACTTTTCCTCTCTTGTTAAAGCCCCAGTGTGGATACTACCAAACTACCTTGCCCGTACTTCCTGGTCCCTTCCAATGCCCTTCAACCCATCTTATGCAATGCTACCACTTGACAGGCATCCAGGCAACATGTTCACCTTGAACTCTCCTGAATATCAGAGCATCTTGATGGGGTACCCTTGCCCAGGCCAGGGCTTCCCCTGTTGGCTGACTCTCAGATCTGATGACTGATTGCCTGCTTCTTGCCCGCTCTTCTTTCTCAGGATGCACTGGGAGCACCCTTCCCAGTACGCATGCCCAGATGATTAGTTCTTGTGAAGCCACAGGCTAAATGCTGCCTGTCATGCTGCTGAGTCAGGTTTTACTGAAAGATAATTTAAAATCTGATTTGTATACCGCAGGGTAGGACAGAAAAATCTATATGCAACTCCCAACGTAAGCAGCTGCGGGCTGCAGCCCAGGCCTCCAGATCTCAGCTTTCTCCATTTGGGTAGAGGGCCAAGCGACCTGGAGATATGTTACCCATCATGGTAACGTTTGCCCTTTCCTTGGGACTTCGAAGGGCCTAGTGACTCCTCTGGAAGAAAGTCCGTATGTAGGCTGGCCTGGGCTTTCTCCTCTGATCGGTTGCTCCCAGCTTCTCAGAAAGCGCTCCTATTTTCATAGGTGCTAGGTTTGGAAACAGAGATGCCTTCAGCATCTAAAATAAATAAATAAATAGATAGATAGATAAATAAATAAATAAATAGTCTTCTCCTTGTCTCTAATAGCTGTGATTTTTCTTTAAATTTGTGTGTATGAGTGCGTTGCCTACATGTATGTAAATGCACCACATGCATGTAATGACTGTAGAGACCAGAAGACAGTGTCCCAATCCCCTGGATAATTGTTAGTTGTTAGGTGGGTGCTGGGAACCGAACTAAGCCTTCTTCAAGAGCAGCCAATGCTTTTAACCACTGTACCACCTCTCTAGCTCCTCAAATGGTTGTTTTAGTGTTTCAAAATGATTGCATAAGTCTTCTTGTGTGTGTGTTTGTATGTGTTGTATATATGTCTGAGCATGTGCATGGGGGGACCAGAGGTCCATGTTCAGTATCTTCCTCTATCATTCTCCACCTTTTTGAGACAGGTTCCCTCATTGAACCTAGAGCCAGCCAGTTCAGTTACACTGGCTAGCCTGTCCCCAGGCTCTGCCTGCTTTTGCCCCCTTTCCAACAGTGCTAAGTTTACAGATTCCTGACATTGCAGCCAGCTTTTTTTTTTCTATTACTTCTTTATTTTTTTTTTCATTTTTTAACAATATGTAATAATTTATGAGTACAAGCATCCTTCATGTAAAACCAATTTGCAAGCAGTTGTGCCCAAACCCACACAGCCCAAGGGTCCCACCATCCAGCTGAGGGGTGGGGGGGGGCTTGTATGTTCAATCAAGTTGATCAAAGACTATATTGCTGTAGCTTCACCATTCACCCCAATTGCAGCCCTGACATTCTACCAAGCCCCCTCTTCCACAGATTGTTCCCTAGGCTTAGAAAAGGGGCACAGGTGGATGAGAAGCAAAACAGTCTACTTTCTCTGGAGCTGTTGTTTTGGATTCTGGTCAGTTCTGGCTGTTTCCTTTCATGGTGCAGCCAGCTTTTTAAATGGGTCCTGGAGATTCGCACTCAGTCCTCATGCTTCTGCAGCAAGCACTTGATCTAATGAGCCCAGCTCTTCACTCATTCTTTTATGTTTAAATAGATTAGATTTTAGCCAAATTTCTTTCTTTTTTTTTTAAACGAATATGAATTTGATTGCTGATTCAATTGGAGCATGTACTCTGGAATGGTTTGGGGTAAGATGATTCACCCAAGATTAATAACCCCTTATCCCTTTTGAAGACAAGGCCATTGCCAAATCCTGCCTGCACATAGTGTGAGCTCAGCAAACCTTAGATGCTGATAGAATGAATACCAGAGAGAAGAACATTAGAACACAGAAAACATCCCTGCAAGGTACCAACTCCCACATGAGAGAGAACAGAAGCTTTAGGCAGCCAGGACAGGCAGGTTCTCCCCTTGTGGGGAGACAAACAGTCCAAGGAGATTTAGAGGGATCCCCAGGAGACTCTAAAGCCTACTTATGATACAGGCCAACCGGCTTCCCCAGAGAACATGTTTTATGTTCCTTTGTCAAGACACTGACTTAAGAGAAAACCTCCAATGGGACGAGAAACGAGTGCACAGCAACTGCTGGTGTGGCCCAGAGCAGGCACTAGAGTGTTTATGATCTGAATTAATTATAATAATATGAACCATTTATTGTGAGCCTGCCCCGTGCCAGGCAGCATGCTAAATACTGTTCATGCGTTACCAGGTTAATCCTTGCTACAGTCTTGACAAGGACTTTTTATTATTCCAGTTTTATAGAGGGGGAGCAGAGCCTCAGAAAGGTGAAGTAATTTGTGCAAAGTGGCCTAGCTAGTTGATGGGAGGCCAGGGTCTGACTCCAAAGCCCAGGGGTTTCATCTGGGATTTTTCTTGCTCTTATTTAAGACCTGTCATTCCTATTAAATTCCTTCTTTCTCTTCCTCCTCTGAGAATTTCCAAACTCATACTCAGTCTTCTTTGAAGCAGGGTCTTTAGGGCTAGGAAATGACTCAGGGGTAAAGTACGTGCTGTGCAAGCATGAGAAGCCGAGGTCAGGTTCCCAGCACTCATGGGAAAAGCTGGGCATGGTGGTGTCAGCTGCAATCCCAGTACTCAGGGTGAAGATGGGCTTGGGGGTGGGTCTCTGTGGATCTGCTTGTGGTCAGCCAGTCTAACTGGTGGGTGAGCTCCAGGTTCAGTGAGAGACCCTCCTTCCCAAAATAAGGTGGGAATGGTAAAGACAGCTGTGATTACCCTCTAGCCCCTGCATATACACACATGGGTGTATACAGCCTCAATATGCCTTATTTCACACACAAACACACAAAAAGTAAGGTCTTTGTTCTTTGAATTCTTGATGCCTTAACCAGTGCTTTCTGTATAGTAAGTACCTAATGACTCACCTTGATTTATTGGTAGAAATATTTGTTGATGGATTAATATTGAGAAACTCAGATATTACAGGGAACTTTCTGGAAAGAACTATTGAGGTAGCCTGCACTCTCAACAGGCTGGGTCTCTTCGCGCCTTCTCAACGGTGTTGCTTTTCTTCTTTCCCCCTCCTGGTTTGTTTCCCACCTATTCTACTGGCCTCAGCATAGGTGTCTCTTCCTCCAGGAAGCCTTTGCAAACTCCCTCTGGATGCGGGTTAGAATTTCCACTGAATCTTGCATGCTTCGCACCATAGCACTAAGCTCAGAGTGTCACAGCTGCATATTGATTCTTTAGCCTTTTTCAGCTATATAACTTCCCATGGAAAACAGGCATGCTTATATATTTATTATATATAAATATATAATTAATATATATTAATAACATATTCTATTAATATAGTAACATGTAATATTAATATATAAATATTATATATTAATGACATATTATATAAGTGTTTATATCATATATAAATATACTTATATAATAAATAATAAATGTATTTATTACTTAATATATGATATATTTAAGAAATATATAAATATATATTTATATAATAAATATATTTGCATGTGTAATATGTAGTATATGGCTTTTTTTTGGTCTTTTTGAGACAGAGTCTCCCTTTAGTCCCAGCTGGCCTGGAGCTCACTATGTAGACCAGACTGGCCTGCCTCCCAAGTGCTGGGATTAAAGGCGTGTGCTGTATATGGCATAATTTTTTGAAAAATAATGTAACTGCTATGTGACTGAAACGGACACACATCTCTTTTACCCAACCCCAAATCGACACAGCGAAGGAGAGAATGTGAATTTTGTCTTGTAGTTTTGCCTAATCAAGGATCGATATTCTCAAGGTATAAGGAGAAAAAGATGACAAGAGAAAGAAAGTAGAGAAGTTGAAAGGGGCAAGCAAGGCCAGTGACCTCATCTAACAGTCTCCCTTCCCCTGCTATGGCCTTGGGCAAGTTCCAGATCTTCTCCAACTTCAGGCAGGAAGTCACAAGCTTGCCTAGTTCCCAATCCTTCGGAATTATCATGAATGCCCATTGGAATGCAAAAACACATCCCTTGACACATAGTCCATGCCCAGTAAGTGCCCTGTGCTGTCATTTTTACCATCATGCACATGGTGTTGGAGTGAAGGGTTTTCCATCTCTACTCATCAAGAGTAATTCTTCCAAAACACTTTCGTGTCACTTGCATATTAATATAAAATTAATATATACAAACAATGCTACAAGTAATATATTTAATTAATTAAATGTACCAACATGTCCAGGGCTTGGAAACCAAGTTATATTCTGAATGGGAAACCACTTCCTAACCTAACTAACCAGGAGCGTGAGGCCTCAGCTGCCCTGGGATCTATGAAAAGCTTCCGAGTCCCGGCTATGCAGTTCCTCACTCCTCAGCTTCCTTATAGTGAGCACACATGACCAAAAATTAAATCATAAAGAATCATGAAATTCAGATACCAGTGAAATGCTTTCAAAGTTTGCTCAGCCATAAATCTTTTCAAGGCCAGAGGGCTGGTGATTTACTTCTCCAATATTCTAATCCTCAAGCAGAAGAACAACAGTGTGGGCTGTACATTCAAGAAGCAAGTTTGAAGTTGGGATCAAATAAATTAACAGCAAAACGAATCTGACATATTTAATGACAAATCTTATTATTGTACCACATGGTAATTAGGCAAAATGAGAAGTTCACATAATGGCTGTAATTATTTATTCATATTACTTTAGATTGTCAAACCAAACTTTTTATGGATTTTTCTCTTTTTATTTGGTTAGCTCTGCATTTATAAAAAGCCTCTGTGTCCCTGGTTCCTCTGATGCTACTTATGGTTTAAATGGGATCTTCTTTGCACACAGGCACGATTAAACACAAGCACACCCCCACCTGTTAGAAGATAGCTCTCTACGAATGAGTGTCTACATCTGTTAATCTTATACATTTAGCTCTCAGACTACTGGTTTCCAGCCAGTGATGGCCAAGTCTCTGCTGCATATCTCATTCTCCAGAAGGAGAATCATCTGGAAGAAAGATCTCCACAAATGTAGCATTGATCTCATTTGGTGACAATACGGGCCTGCAAAGACTACTGTAACGACTCCTGTGTTTGAGACTTGGTTTTCCAGCAGGTGGTGCTGTTTGAGGAAGGTTCTGGAGCTTTTAGGAGGTGGAAGCTGGTCGGAAGAATTAGGTCACTAAAGGTAGGCCCTGAGTTTTTACTGCTTGGCCTTACTTCCTGTCTATTCTCTGCTTCCTGCCCACACATATGACGTGACCACCCAAGTCATGCTTCCCCTTCCACACCTTCCCTCCATGTTGGTCTGTGTAGCTTCTTCCACTGCGTGTCACAACGAACCCTCCCCTCCTTAGATTGCCTTTGTCAGGTATTTTGCCGCAGCCAATGGGAAAGTATCTAAGTGAATTCCCAGTGATGTAAAGGCTCAGCTGTGTGTTTTGCCTTCCTACAAGCGACTCAGCGACCTAGAGCTCCTTCAGTGTGACATCCCCGTCATTCCCTGGAGGCTTGCCTTCATTCATTGTTTACATGGAGCTGGTAAAAGAAAAGCAAGGGTGAGATTTTCCTGCTTCTCTAAACCCTTGGACTGCATGTACCACCATGAGAGCTTGCTCACCCAGTAGCAAATTCACTTTCAGTAATGAGGTGAAGAGGTGTGTGTGGGAAGAGGAACAAACAGATTTGGAGGTTGTTTATATTCTCTGTCCTTTCCAGACTTGGTATGGAAGTGAAGAAATAGAGACGGCAAACAAGATTTAGAATGGGGATTGGTGGGCCAGAATGAGGAGATATACACAGAAGAACAATAGAGAACCAAATAAAAAAGTGTAAACTGGGGAAATGCATGTCTAGCTGACACAACAGCATTATACTAATGCTGAATTTCCCATGTGATAATTATGTTGTCATAGAAAGAACGGCCGTGGAGGACATCTGAAGAAATGCTTATAAGTGAGGTGCTGTGGTGACTGTAGCTTGCTCTGAATAGCCTCCAAGTGCCACCTCCCAGGAGTGAGGGCAAAAAAAGTGTGCTAAAATACTAATGGTTGGTGTGTCTTGTTAAGAGTATGTAAGTGATGGAGCTCTTAGGTATATATAATACAGCCTGCTGTGGACCAAACTCAGGAAGTAAGCTTGAACTGCTGGAATGGCAAGGACCTTGCAGAAACAGCAGTAGATGAGCCCAGGCAATGACAAGGATCAGGATGGGACTTGCACAGCATGAGGCTGGACCTTCAGCCTGTAGGGTCAGGGCCACTGCTTAAGGGCAGGCCAGGGATAGTCCTGGACAACATGAATGTTTTAAGGTAGAACATGTTCAGGGTATAGGTGAGGGGATTAGTTTGAATGATTGATAAGTTATATCAACTACTCCCCAGTTATTGCACATTCAAGAGCCAGTCCTGTGCTTGAGATCATAAGCACACAGCTCTGTGGCGATATCACGGTTGTTGGCTTTCGGTTGACCTGAGAAGAGGGAACTGTAATTGGGGAAGTACCTCTATTGGAATGGCATGTGGGCTTGTCTGTGAGGCATTTCCTCAGTGGTTGAGTGATGAGAGTGCCTAGCCCGCTATGGGTAGTTCCACCCTTGGGCAGGCATCCTAGATTGTTTAAGAAAGCAGGCTAAGCACAGGCCAGAGGAGTAAGTCAGTAAGCAGTGTTCCTCCATGGTCTGTCTCCAGGTTCCTTCCTGGAGTTCCTGCCCTGCCTTCCCTTAGTGATTGGCTGCGACATGGAAGTATAAGCCAAATAAACCCTGTCTGTCTGCCCCAAGTTGTTTTTGGTTTATCACAGCAATAGTAAGAAAACAAGGACATGGAGCTATTGGGCTACATGGAAGGCCAAAGTTGTACTTTGTTCCTGCTTCTTAGAGGATAGAGGTATTAGTGAGTAGAGATATATAACAAGTGATAATAAAAACAGGTGTGAAGTTGCAGCTGTGCTAAGTTAAAAGGGAGACATTTATGGTGCCTTGGTACCCATGATGGCTGTTTGATTTTGAGTCAGTAAAGATGGTGTTTAATCTAAGATACTTAGGATGAAGAAATACTGTTTATAGAAGACCATGCAATATACAGGGCCAGCATGAATATGACGTCTTTGGTCAGTAGAAGCACTGTGGGTTTGCACAATGGAAAAATCAATAGCTGTAAGGAGTAAGTGGGTGTGCACATGAGAACACAGAGAAGTCTGTTTAGGTTCTGGTTAATGGCTTTGAGCATTTACCTTATGTGTCCTGAGAAGATGTGGGGGTTTCTGTGACTGTTGGGGTGGTGAGCAGCATAACCCTTCTTGCTCGACAGTGGAGACTTTGGGGGACTGCTGTAGTCACCCCATGGCAGGTGGGAGAAGGAGAAAAGACAAAGGATCAAGAAATCCTTAGACCAAGGATAGAGAGATGGCTCAGCGGTTAAGAGCACTGACTGCTCTTGCAGAGGACCTGGGTTCAATTCCTGGGACCCACATGGCAGCTAAAAACCACCTGTAACTCCAGTTCCAGGGGATCCAATGCCCTCTCCTGACCTCCACAGGCCTTGTACGACATAGGTGCACCTACCTACATGCAGACAATACATTCATACACATAGAATAAAGATAATAAAATATTAAGGAAAATAAATCCTTAGACTATTTTGGTGTAGTGGCTCATACCCATAATCCCAACATTTAGGAGTCAGAGGTAAGAAGATCTTGAGTTTGAGATCCTGGGCTACATAGTACGTTCCAGGTCAGCCTGGGCTACATGTGGTATTTGTATCTGTACTCCATTTTTAAATTCTATCATCTATCTATCTATCTATCTATCTATCTATCTATCTATCATCTCTATCATCTATCGATCAATCTATCATCTATCTATCCATCTATGTCACATTTAAACGTACTTATCGGTTAATGAACAGTTTGGTTGTTTCCGTATCTTGACTATAGTGAATAAAAATTTCTGCTTTTTATTCTACTTCTTTCAAGTCTTTGGAGATACTTAAAGGGGGAAATTCAGGATCATACGGGAATTCTACTTTTAGATTTCAGGAGAATCTCCATCATTTTTTCCAACTTACCTATATTAATGGGCAATCCCACCATATTGTGCAAGAGTTCTATTTTCTCTATATCTTCACAGAACTTATCTTTCAGCTTTTTAGTAAAAGATGTGAGGTATTAGCTCATTGTGGTTTTAAGTTGAATTTCTCTAATGGTTAGTTATGTTGAATATGTCTTATACAGCTGTTGACCATTCATATTTCTTCTTTATGTCTTTTATCTATTGTTACTGAGTGGTTCCTTGTTTATTATGGCTATTAGCCCCTTATCTAGAATGATGGTTAGCAGAGGCTGGAGCCTGTAGATGGGAAAGGAGAGGAGTTGTTCAAAAGGTACACAGTTCTGGTTATGTAGGAGGAAGAAGTTCTGCAGACTTATTATACAGCACTGTGGCTACAGTTAATAATGAAGTATTGTGTATTTCAAAATAGTTGAAAGAATAGATTTTAAATGTTCTTACCATACTATTCAGTGGTAAAGAAAGATGACATCATAAACTTTGCAGGTAAATGGATGGAACTTGAAGCCATTATTCTAAGTGAAGTAACACAGTCCCGGAAAAAGCGGCAAATAGTCTCCCTCATTTGTGGATGCTAACACCAAATCCCGATATGAAAGGCAAGCTGTACAACATTATGGTTATATTTCTATTTATCTGAAAGCAACTATGTTGTTATAATGTAAATCTCTTAATGGGCTCTAGAATCGATCCACTTACTTTTAGACTGTAATTACTGTATATGAGTGGAAAGTTTGTATTCATATTTTAGAGCAATATAGAATTAAAGGAGGAAAATGTGAATTCCTAAACATAAAAAAAAGACTAAGAGAAAGACGCAGGACAGTTATGGCAGAATGCATGATCTGGGGTGGGCTGGTGGGAAGGGGAAGGGGAAGGGGAATATGTCTAAACTGAACTGAGAAATGTCTGAAATACACAAAATATCAATAAAAGCATTATTTAAAAAGATATATTAAGTATTTCAGGTGACAAGTTAATTAATGTAATTTGATCATTCCACAATGAATATTTATATCAGAATATCATATTATACCATATAAATTCATACAATTGTTAGTTTTCAATTAAAAATAAAGTAAGACTCTAGGCTGGGGATATATCTCAGTTGCAAAGTAGTTGCCTACCATGCACAGTGTCTCTGGTTTGATCTCCAGTGCCACCAGTAAATGAGCTTAAAAACCATAAAACTGGTCTGCCTTTTTTCCTTTTTTAAAATAATATTTGTTTTATTATGTGTCTATATCTGTGTATGTTTGTGTATATGTATCTGTGTGGCCAATGTATATGTAAAGGGGACCTCAATAGGATAAAAACATATTGCATGAAATTTCAAAAATTCAATTAGAAAGTCATTCCTACATAAACACACACACACACACACACACACACACACACACACACACAATCTCTTTGGAGCTGGATGCTACAGTGTTCGTGAGCTGCCCAATATGGGTGTTAGAATCTGAACTCTGATCCTCATGACTAAACAGCAAGCACTCTTAACTGCTAAGCCATCTCTCCAGCCTCTCTTTCTTTCCTTCTTAAGGAGCCCAAGGGAGTGGTCGCCATCCTCCCTGGGACTAGGCTGGGACAAGCTGCAAGAGAGCTCCCAAACATACTTCTCACCACTCATCCAAGAAGATTTTTTGACAACATTTGGAGACTATGACAAAGTTCCATAACTGGTCAAGTGCAGAGCACAAGTGTCTGTGAGGTGCCCAGCTGTAAGTGACACATGGATAATGCAACATCTACACCTAAGGCTCAGGGACCATCATGGAACAGAGGGTGGAAAGAATATGCATACATCTCTCAACTCTCACCAAAGAAGCTTTCTCATGCAGCAGATGGATGATTAACCCAGAAAGCCACAAACTGGCCAAAGTGCAGAGGACAAGGGACTGCAGAGTGCTTGTCTCTGCGTAGGACACCTGTATCAAACCTCTGGCACCCAAGGCTCAGCAGGTGAAAAGATGGTAAGAGCCAGAGGTGGTGCCTGACCACAAGGAAATAGAGTTTTCCAAATAGCTGGGAAATTACTCATATGAACTCACAGCGTACACAAGACCCATGCAAGCTCAAGCCAGACAAAATCCCAGCATAGAAGTGGGGAGGTGGGGAAGAAGCCTCAACCTTACCTGAGAACTATTGGCAGCTGCTAACCGCTGGGAGAGGGAGAGATGGTTTTCTTTAAGGATGTGAAACTAAATAGGTTAACCAGAGTCCAGTGGATGAACCCACACTGAAGGGCATTTGGGGACACAATTCATGAGAAAGTAGGCTTAAAAGAATCAGAGAACAAAAAAAACGGCGTGGTAAGACAGGTATGAGTCGGAGAGCGCGCAAGGGGGAAAAAGCTCTCTAGTCGCTCTTACCGTCATTAACGTAGCTGATCTTCTAAAATAGGCACCTATATACATCTCTTGGTGCCACAGTCATGACAGAAAAAAACAGAAATCGAAGTCATCGTCCGTCTCAGACAGGTACAGCGTCCATCAATTGCGGCTGGGTGGTGTCTATCATCGCGGTTGGCAGCTTCGGGGCCAGGGGGCCTACCCTCTTCTCCCATCTCATCTTGGCCTTCCCTTTACCAAGATTCACTAACACCACAGTTCTACCACACACACACACACACACAAAACCAAGGAAGTAGTAGGGATCACAGAAAGGAAGGCACCAGGAAAATGTTCAAAGGGCCACCTGAAGATAAGAAATAAAAACTGGGGCTGGAGAGATGGCTCAGCGGTTAAGAGCACTGACTGCTCTTGCAGAGGACCCGGGTTCAATTCCCAGCACCCACATGGCAGCTAAGAACCGTCTTTAACTTCAGTTCCAGGGGAATCCAACTCCCTCTTCTGACCTCTGTGACATTGCACGACACAGGTGCACCAACCTACATGCAGACAGTACACTCATACACATAAAAAATAATAAATAAAAGAAAATATTTAAAAAAGGAATAAAAACCAATGAATGGCCATGGCTTTCAGTATAGGTAATCATTGGGGAGCTCGGCAGCAGCAGTTCTGGCAAGGAAAGGGGGTTCATGTCAGGAAGCACTGGCATAAGGATCTGAGAGGAGGTGACAGTGGACTCAGGTGACTGCTGTGGGGAATCTGGATGATAAACTCCACAGAGATTCAGCTGTGGACATGAGGACTTGGGTCTAGCCTAGAGGCACTGCAAACCCACTACTTACCCATCATGCTTTGAGCACGTTTTCTGGGCCTTGCTAAGCACATGCATAAGAAATTAAGCAGCTCCCTGCTCTGCAGGAGCCTATGCTCTAGATTGATTTTCACACTGTATTCCATGGAACCCTGGGCTCTAGAGACACCCTTAGGGAGCGGCCCAAAGAGAAGGCTGAGCTGTTGATGTCTGTGACTCCTGTCCCTCCCATCACCCCTGGACTTATCCTTTGCACAGACTTACACATTATATTCTTACACAATATATTCTTCATGGGGGCTGGTGAGATGGTTCCATGATTAAGAGCATATACTGCTCTTGCAGTGGATGGGAGTTTGGTTCCCAGCATCCACATCAGGCAGCTCACAACTGCCTATAACTCCATCTCCAGGGGATCTATGTTCTTTTCTGGCTTCCATGGACACCATACACATGTGTACAAACCTACACTCATACACAAAATTAAAAATAAAAATGTAATGTATTCTTCACAAGAACGCATTCTATTGCTAAGGGAAGAAGTCTGTGAAGTAGTATCTTAGTAGACACAGCCTTCTAGACCAGAGTTGGCAAACCTTTTGTCTGTAAAGTGCCTGACTATGGAGAATTTTTACTTTGCAGGCTACAGTGCCTCTGTTATCGCCCCTCTACTGTGGTAAGGTCGAAGCAGCTGTGGAGAATAAGAAGGTGTGTGCTTCTATCTCAATAAAACTTTATTTGCAAGAACAGAAGGTGCTTAAGGCTGCTGATCCTTGTTCTGGATATCTTTGAGTGGTAGCCGGGACTTTTCTGCCTTTCGTCTCTGCAAGGAGTCCCATAATTCATAGCGTGTCGTCGACGAGGATCTATACTCTGGCTCATGTCAGCATTACTTAGTTCCCAGCACTCTTTCGCTGTTGGCTGCCTGACGGGATGTCTTTCCAGTTGGAGTTCTGGTCACCTTCCATTCCCTGCTGCAAGCTTTCTCTGAAGGCTCCCTTCCACAGTTATCTTCTTTATCTGCTCTTCATTTTACTTTTCCTCCCAATTTAAAAGAAAGATGTTTTGGGGCTGGAGAGATAGCCTAGCGGTTAAGAGCGCCGACTGCTCTTGCAGAAGACCCGGGTTCGATCCCCAGCACCCACATGGCGGCTGAGAACCGTCTGTAACTCCAATTCCAGGAGAACTCCAGTTCCAGGGGAATCCGACGCCCTCTTCTGACCTCCGAGGCATTGCACGACACAGGTGCACAAACCTCCATGCAGGCAATACATTCACACACATAAATAATAAATAAATAAAATAAAATAAAAAATTAAAAAAAAAAAAAGAAAGATGTTTTATAAAGCACCATCTCTGAAACCAAACCAAAACAAACCTTAAAAAATGTTGCTTGAAGACACACCCCTTCATCAAAACACATTAGCAGCACTTTAGGGGAAACATTGGCCTTGAAAATTCTGATATTAGGAGTGCAGTCACACCAGAAATTAGGAAACAGAAAAATAAGTCTGTGTGGGACGAGCCCTGCCCAAGAGGGAGCCATCAGCTGCCCCGAGAAGGAACTGGAGACATTAGGGAATCTATGGCAGCTTTGTCAGACCAGAGCCAAGCTGAATGCTCTCTTGAGCCGGGTGATAAAATGTTGAAGGGCCAGGGGAAGGAGGGGTCCCTAGCAGAAAAGAAACACCCTGTTGCTTTGGCTTGGAAAGGAAAGGAAAGAAAGGATTGTAATTTGGAAGTTGGTTATTGCCCAAAGCCTCATGTTTTGGGCTTGATCCCCAGCCTGCCTCACCATGGGGAGGTGGTGGACCCAGTAGGAAATGAGGCCTCTTGGAAGGAAGTTAGGTCACTGGGGGCGTATCCTTGACAGCAACATTGGGATCCTGGTTTTCCCTCTCCTCTCTTCTCCCCTCCCCTCCCCTCCCCTCCCCTCCCCTCCCCTCCTCTCCCCTCTTCTCCCTTTCCTCTTTCCTCTCTATCTTCTGTCCCCTCTTTTTTCCTTCCTCCTTCCCAGATGCTGTCAGGGGTAAAGATTTGCTTTCTCACATGATCTGCCTCGTCATAGCCTTAAAGTAAGAGCAAAGCAAACATGGACTTCTGAAAGTGTAACCCCAAATAACCTCTTTTTCTTCATAAGTTGATTATGTCAGATATTTTATCATCATAGCAGAAATCTGACTTATACAGAAGGAGATGAAGACCTGCTGGCCTGGCTTGTGATGGCTGTTCATGCTGGGATGAGGAGCCTTGCCCCTAATTTTGCTTACTGACCTCATTCAGATAGATGACATTCTTCTATTGGAATTCTCTAAGAATACTTCAGTAAAATATTAAAATGCAAAAGCAACTAAAACCCAATGAAACAAATCTTTTTTAAAAAGTGGGAGTCAACAGATGGTTCATAAGGTAAAGAGCTTACTATGCAAGTTTGATGACCTGATTTCAATCCCCAGAGCTAATATAAAGGTTAAAGCGAGGACCAACTCCAAAACATTGCCCTCTGACCTCCATGTATGCACTATGCCATGCACACATCCCCATCCCATCCCCCCCCCAGCCCCCCCAGCATCTCCGTGGTAGCTAACAAACATCTGTAGCTCCAGATCCAAGGGATCAGATATCCGATGCCCTCTTCTGGCCTTCTCAGGCATTGCATGCATGGTACACAATGTGCATAATTGCACAACACTCATACACATAAAATAAAAATAAAAAGTTTTAAAAATTAATTTAGGGCTGGAGAGATGGCCTAGCGGTTAAGAGCGCCGACCGCTCTTACAGAGGACCCGGGTTCGATCCCCAGCACTCACATGGCGGGCGGAGAACCGTCTGAAACTCCAATTCCAGGAGAACTCCAGTTCCAGGGGAATCCGACACCCTCTTCTGACCTCCGAGGCATTGCACGACACGGGTGCACAAACCTGCATGCAGACAGTACATTGATACACATACATAAATAAATAAAATAAAAAAAGAAAGGTGGCATTCCCAGAAAATTCATTCCCACAGCAACAATAACAAAAAAAAAAAAGAAAAAAAATTAATTTAAACATTTTAACAATAAAATCCAAGTTTATAGAGTTCAAGAAACTTGTATGAAATAGCTTCCTGTGAACATTATCTGGGGAAGGACAGTTTGAGAACCAGCAAAAACGGAAGGAATTTTGGCAGAGGGTAGTAGGCAGTGGACAAGACTTCAGGGTATGTGGCTGAACTGGTCAGAGGAAGGAAGGCAAACTGGATAAGTGAGAAGGACAGAGGAAAAAGGGGTATCCGGTACCAGGACACTCTTCACAGTTAAAAGTAGAAAAGAAGCCCCTAGATCAAGCTCTGTCCCTAGGTCCCTAGTTTCCAGCCTCTGACTGCCATACCCAGTGACTGCCAAGTACTCACTATGCTCAGAGTAAGCACTGCCATCTTTACCACACCACATCTGCAGGGTTCCCATTCCATCAGGGCGGCCAAGGTAATCCGACTCGGCAACATGCAGGCTGAGGGTTTTGAAGGCCACGGGGGGGGGGGGACACGAGCCCTTGAATGCTGCACTCTTCCTGTGGCTCACTGGATGAATACTTTGGGGTCTGGAGCTTAGGGTATGAGTAGCTCATCATAAAATTAAAGAGTCGTGATTTCTAACATGTCACATCCCATAAGTTCTTTCTCATTTGATCTTCATGGCTTAATGTGATAAGCACGGCAGGCATTTATAGTCAGTATTCCACAGATGGGGCTTTGAACCTCCTGGTGACATTTGCCCAGGGCCATATGTATAGCTAATAAATGACAGAGCAAGGAATTGAATATAGATCCTTGGAATACAGATCATTTTCTTTCTCTGTCGCTCTGCTACTTGCCCATCTGGTAGAACCCTCCAGATGTACGGAGGTGGGGCTGGAAAGATGGCTCAGTGGTTGAGAGCACTGGCTGCTTTTGCAAAGGTTGGGTTCCCAGCGTCTACATGGCGGCTAACAACCATTAGTAACTCTAGTCCCAGAGGATCCAGTGCCCTTTTCTGGATGCTGCCAGCATTGCACACATGGGTGTACTTACATGCATGCTGACAAAACACTCAGACATATACAAAGAAATAAAGAAAAAAAATGCTAAAGATCAACAGAGGCCACAGAATTATCAGCAAGTGACTTGAGTTGCCCTGTGGTTTTTAACAGTTATGAATATTACATTTTCATGCAGTGGTTGCAGGTTAGAATCGCCGTAATTTGTATTCAAGCTGCAGATTTCCTGGCTCCAGCCTAAACGTGCTGAGTTGCAGAACCTCTGAATGTGGGCCCTGGGAAGCTGCGGCTCATGATTCTGATGGTCAAAGGTTTGAGAACCAATGCCGGAAAGGAAGCAATGCACTATGGGAACACTTGCCCAAACTCATCGCTCAAGGATACAGGGACTCTTTATCCAGGGGATGGAACACTCAGAGTTCAGACTCCGCCCTTCCTCCCACTTCCGCCCCAATTCTACGTTCTCCTCTGTCCTCTTCCTCCTTCTCCTGTCCTCCTCGGCTTCCTCTCCTTTTTTCTTCTCCTCTTTTATAAAGCTTATTTATTTATTTTTATGCCATGTGTCTGAGTGTTTTGCCTGCATGTATGTAAGTGCACCAGTGCATGCAACAACTGCGGAGTCCAGAAGAGAGTGTTGGATCCCCTGGAACTAGAATTATGGATGGTTGATAGCCCCCATGTGGGTGCTGGGAACCAAGCCCAGGTCCTCCGCAAGAATAGCCAGTGCTCTTAAGTGCTGAGCTATCTTTACAGTCCCCCTTCTGTTTTTTTCTGAGACAGGGTTTCATGTAACCCAGACTGGCATCCAACTGGTTTCGTCACCAAGGATGACCTTGAACTTCTAATCTTCCTGCCTTCATCTCCCTAATACTGAGACTACAGTTATATACCCCCCACATCTGCTTTATGGGTTGCTGGGATTGAACCCAGGGCCTTATTTGTGCTAGGCAAGGACTCTTAGCAACTGAGCCACATATCCATTCCTCTTTTATCCTTTTTTCTTTTTCTCTCTCTTTTATTTATTTATTTTTTTTTTTTGTAGAAGGAGGTTATTACCAAGATCTCTTAAGGACAGGTAGAAGCAACATAATTTAAATTAGTCTTTCAATTTGAGACCACCTCTGAAGGTTTTTGTAAAAGGAAATTAAAATTCTTCCCTCCATCTGTCCCCAACTCTCAGGACTCTATAAGAAACCCCAGTGTAAGAATGTGGTTTTGAAGTCTGATTAAAAAAGCTCCTGAATTAAACAAACTCCAGTAGATGCTTCAAACACACACCTGGCGTGATTGCTCGTTCCTTCCGTCAGTGCTCTGCATAGGAAAGATCGACCCGTTCTCAAAATAGAATCCAGAAATACAAAGGACTCAGCAATAGTCTCACGTATTTGTACACAATGCAGTGGCTTCTGGTATTTTTATGACCAATCAGAAGAGGCTCATCACCCGCAGGCATCCGCCTGAGTCACCGCTGGGCTGCAGGGGCCAGGGCTTCTGAGGAGGAGCATCACGATCAAAGCTTGGGCTCCTGCAAGAGCCACAGAGCAGGGGGCCTGACCTGTGAGCCCCGTCACAGTACATCAGCAAAGCTCTCTGGCACCTGTACAGGGAGCAAGTAATATCAGAGAGCAGCCACTGAATTGGTCCTCATGGTGCTGCTCAGGGTTTCTAAGTGGTCTCTGTGGTCCCATTAGCACCAGCATCCCACACTCTAGCACCAGCTTCTGATGGGGTGCTTGCAAGTGTGCTGACATGGGATTTTTCTCCAGAGAGTCAAAGGAACCCTGACACCAATTATTGACCTTATAGCCAAGGAATCATCCAATTTTTTTTTCCTGTTGATAAAAAAATAAATCAATGTACAAAAGTTCCTTCACATAGTTAATAAAACATTTTCTGAATCTGAGGTTGACTACCGATAGACTCATAAAATATTTTAAAGTCTTTAGTCCAATGGAAGTCATCTTATCATCAGAGGCCGAGGAAGCAGAATTCTTCAGCAAGTCTTGACACAGGAAGATCCCCAACCTGAAATATAGATAGGAAGAGACAGAATTTCAAAGCAAACAGAACTAGGGGGAAAGCTCAGTGGGTAAGGCCCTTGCTTCCCCCAGTATGGAGATGGGTTTGAATTCTCAGAGCTCATGTAAAGTAAGACAGGGTAGCTTGTGTCTATAATCCCAGCATTCCTCCAGAGAGAAAGGTGGGAGGCAGGGACTGGAGAGTTCCTGGAAGCTCATGGGCCAACTAGGTTTTTATACACAGTAATAAAATAAAGAGATCCTGTCTCAAACAAGACGGAAGGAGAGGATTAGTAGCCAAGGTTGTCCTTTGGCCTCCCTATGTGTGTCATGGCCTGTACGCACCCCCCTTCACATACACCAGTGTGTGCATACCTATTTCATCCATGCACACATGTACATCACACAATATTTTTTTTTAAATCTCAGGTTGCAGATGTAGCTTCATGGCAGAGCACATGATTAACATGCTAAGGACTCTGGGTTGGATCTCTAGCACCCAGCACCACATATAATGATAATATTAATAATGATTTAATTAGAATTATAATTCAGCCAACACCAAGAAGAAAAGTATTTTCTGACTTCCATGCACACGTTTTTATAAAAGTGTAAAAACAGAAACAGGACAAATGATGATGGTGTTGACAAGAGTGTCACAAAGCTTGTGCTAACACTCAGCGTACCACAAACTGTGGTGATCTCAGAGGGTCGGAATCCACTCTGCAAATTATCTCTGGCATCGGCACTGGGTAGAGCAAGGACAGAACGGAGGGGGTGGCGCAGCCGATATTTCTCTAGAAAACCATCCCAGATTTGTGGGAGGAGGTCATGGAACAAGCAGAGGGCAGGTCACTTGAGGGAAATGGCTAGTCCTGCAGCAGCAGAAAGCAGCACTGACAGACGGTCCTCCAGCCAACTTGGAGCCAGACACAGAACTTGAACTTGAAGCTGGCTGGTCTGAGACCAGCCTTTGTAGCTGCTGTTTTCTCGGGTCATCACAGCCATAGGCAGTCAGAGGACATCCGGTGTGGGGGCCTGTGGTATAGCCAAAGTTTTGTACTTGTTTTTCTTTGGAAAGAAACAATTTCAAAGTGTATCCCAAGTCAACAGGCAGATCTAATCTTTTTTTATTACTATTATTTCTCTGTGGTAATCATCAAGAGGCAAAGGATTAGAAGTGCAAGATTTTAACTGTTTTCAAAGGAAGATAAAATAAATGTCAAGTCCAACAAGGTCGCATCCCCTTCAGCAAATAATTGTCTCCACAAGCTTCTTTTGATGTATTGAAACTGAAGTAGATTGTTAATGTCTTTCACTGAGACAAGGGCTCAGGGTTCTACAGCATTATATAGTTTAGAGCCCAAAGCAAGACCCCAGGCATTAGATCCTTTTTCTGGTTAATCATCCAAAAATAGGGAAGGTCTTTCCAGCTGTCCTTTGTAGAAGGCCGACACAGGTACCAGTCTATGTCCATTTCATAGATTCTCTCTGGATTTATTGCTTTTCTCTCTAAACTTTCATGTTTTGGGAGAAGAAAGAATCTTGTGTTAAAGGTAAAGAAAATCGGGTTGTTTCTAAGTTTGTGTTTTAATTGGGACTCTGACTCAGACTAAAATGAAACAGTTTGTTATAGGGCACAGAAATGGAACCCCAAAATAAAAGCACAAGAGGGAGACTCACAGGCAAAGTGGACTGGCAGGCGGCAGCCAAGGCTTGCCTCTGTACCCGCTGCCTTCTCTACCAGAGAAGAGAGAGCAAGCTTGTCCTCTCTCTTTGATCAGATATTTACATTGGCCATGCCAAAGATGGCTGATCTATAGCTCTCAAGTTCAGATAACCACAAGACACCATTCTAAACTCCTTGTAGAGAGACATGATGGGCAGAGGTGTGGGGCTTAGTGTTGACCTCTGTTTTCATAGTTACAGTCATGAGGTGGAATGGGATTAAGATGTATGTAGTCTCCCCAAATACCCACACTGTGGAGACCTACTAGTGTCCAATGAATTCTAAGAAGTTCTCTGTAACCAAGAAGTTGACAATTGCATGTTACCACAGTGATGCTAACTGCACTGTCCACAACATCCTAGGTATGGAACCTGCCTAGGTGGATGTATAAAGAAAATGTGGTGTGTCTACACAATAGAGTTTAATTCAACTGTAATGAAGAATGAAATGATGTCCTTTGCAGAAAAATAGTTGGGAACTAGAGCGCATCATGACAAATGAATGTAGTCAGATTCAGAAAGACAAGTGTCACATTGTTGTTCCTCATATGCAGAATCTTAATTGAGAGAGAGAGAGAGAGAGAGAGAGAGAGAGAGCACTGAAAGTAGAGGGGGATAATTCAGGGAGGGGTGGAGGGAAGCAGCAAGTAGCTGAAGGGAGAAGGGGTGGGAGGGTTGTGTCAGAGGAATATGAATAGGCTATGATGACGTATGAACAGGGTATGATGATGTATGAACAGGGTATGATGATGTATGAACAGGGTATGATGACGTATGTGCATGAAATGCTGCGATGCGACCCATTATTTTGTACAAAAACTAAAAAATTGTTAATAAAAACAACATTTCTAAGAAAAAAAAGACAAAGAAATTGTCAGCTGCAAGAAGAGCCAACAGAGACAAGAGAGTGCATGATTCAAGCAATGCCTCCGTGAGTGTCAGGGAGAAGCGGCCCACGAGTGTGGCATTTGGAGCTGGTGCCTCCCTATTGTGGGTCAGGAGAGGGTGTGAACCTTGCCCTTTGCATCAGAGGATGCTCAGACTGTCTGTGGCCTTTACTCATTAAATGCTAATGATCTGCTTCCATATCACTTATTACACCCAAAGTATCCCCATACCAAAACTTTCCTCACTGATGAGACACACTGCACAGGGCAACACAGACCACAAAGAGGAAACTCCAACATCATACTTGGCATTCCAAGCAAGCTACCTGGAGAAGTTGAAAGAAAATGAGATTCTGGGGCTGGAGAGATGGCCTAGCAGTTAAGAGCGCTGACTGCTCTTGCAGAGGACTGGGTTTGATCCCCAGCACCCACATGGCGGCTGAGAACCATCTGTAACTCCAATTCCAGGAGAACTCCAGTTCCAGGGGAATCTGACACCCTCTTCTGATCTCCGCGGCTTTGCACAACACGGGTGCACAAACCTACATGCAGACAGTACATTCATACACATTAAATAAACAAATAAATAAATAAATAATTTAAAAAAAAGAAAATGAGATTCTGCAGGACTGGTGGAAAATGGCTAGAAGAAGGACCCATGGGTCCCAGAGCACCAGACAACTCTGTTTTCTAGCTCATAGGTCAAGTTTTGGGACAGTAGTCCCTCAGCACTCTGCTGGGCGTCCTGTGAACAGAGTTCTGTGCTCAGTGAGTTAGGTCTTTTTCTTGGAGATTCTTTGTATTTTATTTTCCCAAGACATTTTAAGCACAGTAAAGGCCCTGAGATGTCTTGGGGCAGGGGAATGCTTTAACTCTATAGCACACCTTAAGCTTTGACAAGAAATCCTCTTGATCTGAATCCTGATTCTGCAGTTTCTAGCTATTCATCAAAGAAACAGCAACTTAACCTGTCAACCGCTTGCACTGTCTACCTGTTGTAACAGGCCCTAAGGTTTCTGGGATGGTTAAATGAGATAGGGCACACAGGCCTCCAGGAGACATTGTCTTCTAAGAGCGCTCCGGGGGCTGCATGTCTTATGTGTGGTATTTCTCTAGAAGATCCTGGGCTGTGATTCTGCACTGTGTAGAAATAAGAGAGTGAGCTGAGCCCCAGCATTCACTGCTTTCTGCCTGTTGACTGTGGATGAATGTGATCATTTGCATCAACCTCTGGCTGTCGTGATTCTTTCACTGTGGTGGACTGTGTGGTGGTTTGAACCCTTGGTCAGTTGCTGACACTGTTTGGGAAAAGTCATGGGATCCCTTGAGGTGTGGCCTTGCTGGAGGAAGGACATAAGTAGGGGTGGGTTTTGAGAGTTCCTAGCCTGCCCCTTTTCCAGTTTGTTCTCTAGTTCCTGTGTCTGCTTGAAGCAATGAGTGCTCAACTTTCTATTCTGGTCGCGTCTACAACCATGCCTCTCTGCCATGATGGTCTCTTACCTCTCTGGAACCATAAGCCGAACAAATTCTTCCCTCTGTAAGCTGTCTTGGTCGTGTTTTATCACAGCAATGAAAAAGTTCAGACTATAATCTTGAACTGTGAGCTAAAATAAACCCTCTTTCCCTCTCCCTTAAGTTGTTCTTATTGGAATTTTTTTTTAAATCACAGCATTAGGAAAAATAAAATAAAACAGGGTTGTTTTACAACTTGGGCACACTTTTACTAATTAGCTTTTATCTCCAGCTTCACTTTTATCCAGAGGTGGCCCTGAGAGACCCAGTTCGGTCTAATATATAGTCTTCAGTCTGTTCGTGGTCTGCAATCACTACTTCTCTCATTACTGTGACAAAGTACCAGACAAATAGCAACTTAAGGGAGGGAGAATTTATTTGGCTCACAGTTTTAAGGAAGACTAGCTCTATCTATCACAGCAGGAGAAGCAGGGCAGGAGCAGTGTGAGGTGGACATCTCAGGGAATCAGCAGCCAGTCAGCAGAGTGAGCGGGAACTGGGCTGGGCTGTAAAACTTCAGTGACCCACAACCTCCAGCAAGGCTTCACGTCCAACCTTCCCAAACAGCATCATTGGCTGAGGGCTAAGTGTTCAAAGATGAGCCTAAGAGGACATTTCACCTTCAAACCACAGCAGGATCTTAAGGAAGTAATCTGCTTTTAATAAAAATACAAATAAACTGGGAGCGGTGGCGTGCCTTTAATCCCAGCACTTGGGAGGTAGAGGTGGGCAGATCTCTGTGAGTTCAAGACCAGCCTGGTCTACAGATCGAGCTCCAGGACAGCTGGTACTAAAAGGGAGACCCTGCCTCAAAAATACCAAAAAAAGGAAAAAACTAAAAATAAAAATACAAATAACTGAAAAGCATACCCTAGTGCCAACTTTTCATCTTCCTTCCTTGAATACAGATGTGATATCTAGAGATATAGCATCCATACTTTATGGTAGTGAGATATTGAGCAAGAAGACATGACTCTGATGGTTAACTATGATGGACTAAATAGAAAGATAGAAACGTAATAAGTTTGTAATGACATTGCTGCGCTGATAAGCTAGCTCACTCAGGAACCGTCCTCCCCTGTGCTCCTTATGAGGTGAGTGATAAATGGCCTCTTTGCCTCCCCAACTGCTCATCTGCTGCTCTGAAAATTATTAACAAAAACATCCCAACTTGATCCAGCATCAAGATATGAACTAGTTCATGCAAATTTCCCATATTAATTCCTTTTAAACAAATACTGGTGGTATCTGCAAATTATGGCTGTGAGATTGTGAATTCTTGCCAGAGTACTTGAGAAAGCTTAAGAACATTTACCATATATGGGCATGAGAGGGGCAAAATACTACACCTTCTCCCAAAAGTCTGAGAAACCATGAAACATGCATTTTGCCTGTATCCTCTTTCTCCACATCATTTATATTCCTTCTTTATGATTTTTCTGAAGCCAAGGGCCATTGAAGAAAATATGTACATTCCAATTATGGTCTCCTCTGAATTTCTCAGGAATTTTTTCTTTCTCTTTCCACACAGCTGTCTTGTCAGGCTGAATGCCTGCCACCGGGAGGTCCCTGGCAGGAGGCTCTCAGCAGGTGTGCTTGTCAATCAGAGACAGAGGCAGAGCTGAATGGAGAACAGGCCCCTTGTTTCCACTATAAAATCGGACTTTCTGAATGCCTTTGTTGCTACATTCTGTTTGCTCTAATTGTGTTGACAATTTTACCTTTGTATTTATGAAAGATATCAGTTTCTTTTCCTTTCCTGTGATGTCTTTGTGTGGCTGTCATTTGGGATAATACTGGTGTCATACAATGATGTTGGGAAGTGTTTCAATTTTTTTTCTTTTCAGCATGTGTGAAGGGGGTTGCTATTAGTCCTTCTTTAAACATTTGGTACATTTCACTGATGATACCACCTGGGCCTGGGCTGATCTTTGTGGTAGTTTTTGTAGCTTTTAACTATTAATTAAATCTCTATTTTTTAATCTCTTAAAGTGGAAGAATAGGGAGCTGGAGATATGGGTCAGCAGTTAAGAGCACTGGCTGCTCTTGCAGAAGACCTAGGTTCAATTCCCAACTCCCACATGGCAGTTAACAACTGTATGTAAGTCCAGTTCCAGGGGATCTAGTGCCCTCTTTTGTCCTCCATGGATATTGCATGACATGGATGCACTTACATACATGCAGGCAAAACACTCATACATATAAACTAAAAATAATAAATGAAATATAAAGTAGAATAGGTTGAGAGTTTCTCCTTTGTAGCTAAAGGCACAACATGTTTACATAGGTTCCACCCCTTTTCCCCCTCCAACTCGTTCCACATTCCCCTTCTCAACTTTGTGATCTCTTCTTTATTCTATCTATCTATCATCTATCTATCTATCTATCTATCTATCTATCTATCTATCATCTATCTATCTATTATCTATCTATTATCTATCTATCTATCTATCTATCTATCTATCTATCTATCTATCATCTACCAGCTATCTACTTAACTACAACCTACTCAGTCCATTTAGTGATTCACATGTGCACACGTGTTTAGGACGGAGCACTTGGGATTAGACAACCTAGTCAGAGAGCTCCTCTCTGCAGAAAACTGATTCTCTCTCCCTCAGAAGTCACTGTTTACAAGGCCATCTAGAGGTGGGGGACTCTGTGGAATTTCCCCCATCTATGTTGGCATGTCAACTGCTGTTGTCTCCTTTCTTGTTACAGGTCTATTTAGACTGTCAATTCCCCTGGAGGTAGATCAGGGCATTTCTATCTTTACTGGAATCTGTCCATCTCATCCTAAGTTTATCTAATTTAATAGAGGTATTTGCAGTATTGCTCTTGATTCTTGATTTTTTTTTGCACTTTTTTTTCATTTTTTTTTATTGATGCTTTGTGTATTTCATACATCATTTTCCAATTCAGTTCAGGCATATTTCCCTTTCCCTTCCCCCCACCCCACCCCACCTTATCCCAGATCATGCATTCTGCCATAACTGTACTGCATCTTTCTCTCAGGTTTTTTTTTTCTCATTTTTTAGCAATAAGTGATAATTTATGAGTACAAGCATCCTTCATGTAAAACCAATTTGCAAGCAGTTGTGCCCAAACCCACACAACCCATGGGTCCCACCATCCAGCAGGGGGGGGGCTTGTATGTTCAATCAAGTTGATCAAATGAGTGTCCAGGCTATATTGCTGTAGTTTCACCACTTTCACCCCAATCACTACGCCTTATTACTTTTCTACCCACCCCCTTCCGTGATTGCTCTCCCTTAGGCTTAGGACAAAGGGGGCCCAGCAAAGGGTGAGTAATCGATAAGAAGCACAAACAGTCTACTTTCTCTGGACAGCTCTGTTTGTCTCCGAACGGCTTACTCTCTGTCAATTCGCTGTTTCCTTTCATGGGCTGATAGGAACTGTGAAAAGGATTTTCCTCTATCAGAACCCAAATTATATTACTAATAGTCTCCTTAAGCTGTGCACTAAGCACAGTATGTTAGTACAGGAGCTCTACCATCAGCAATGGATTATTCTACCAAGTGAAGGTTGGACAGGGGGATCCACAGACCCACTCAAAATGTAAAGGGTCCTTGCTCTTATAAACTGGATACCTGCAAGAAGAGTGTCAGGGATAAGGCCATCCCTTGCGTAGCAAGACCCTGACGTTAACATCGGAAAGATGCATTGAGACCACACTTGCAAGTGTACAGATGGTCTCTGGAATACCAGAGAGTGTTACCAAAGGCCACTAAACCAATAAAGCAAATATGGGTCTCCTTGAGTCAAGCAAGACTCCTCTGTCAGCACCAGCTACACCTCACCTGCCTGGAAATACTGTGCAGCAGAGGCAGCCATATGCCTGTATATCCCAAATCTAATTGGCTATTGGCTCTCTCCTTGGAGGAATAACCCACGGCTGATGCCACAAGCTTACATCCTCTAATGGTTCGGAGATGTTATAAGCCACAGTAAAACCCAGTCATATTTAAGAGAAAAAAATGTAATTCATGGATTAACATACCATCCAAACATCTGTGTCTGTACCAAAGTAACTTCCTATAACAATTAGTACTGTTTAAATACCTATATATCTAATTGCTTGTGCTTCATTAGTAGGATTGAAAGGTTATTCCTGGACAAACTGTCAGCCCATGAAAGGAAACAGCCAGAATTGACTCTTGATTTTTTAAGGTTACTAACAATGTCCCCTCTGCAATTTCGATTCTAGCAATGAGTCTTCTGTCTCTCTTTTTTCCCCATCGGCCTAGGTAAAACCTTACGAAGTTTCTTGATGTATTCGAAGAATTAGGCTTTGATTTGGCACCTTTTTCTCCATTGTTTTTTCTCTTCCAGTTTCATTCATTTCCCCTCTCCTCTTTGATCTTCCTTCACTCTTTGGAGGCTTAGTTTGCTCTTTATCCCCAGTGTTTTAAAGTAGAAGAATAGGTTATTAACTTGAGAGTCTCTCCTCTCTTACTATGGGCCTACAACTACAAATTTTCCTCTGACCACTGCTTCAGTGGCCTCTTCCAAGTTTTAATAAGTGTGTGCCTGCATTTGCATTTCTCTCAATGTATTTTCTGAAGTTTTTTCTTTATTTCTTCCTTGACCCACCAGTTTTAGGCAGGTATTGCTTAATCTCTACATATCCGTGGAGTTAATTTCCACCTGTCCAGCTTTTCTTACAGAATTTTCATGGATTTTCTTGAATAGCTGTCTCTTCATTTACTCTTTACTCCTATTTAAGCATCCGTTTTAAGAGCTGGAGAGATGCTCAGGGGTTAAGAGCACTTGCTGTTCTTGCAGTGGACCTGGCCCAGCACGCATGTCTAGCAGCTCACAACCACTGGCAACACACTTGATTCACATACATAAAAGAAGGCACACATGCGCAGACACACACAAAGAAAAATAAAATTTTAAAACTTTAAATGCCTGTTTTAAATAATTTTCACCAGTTTCAATGAGAAGAAGGGTCAAGAGGTCATTATACTGTTTATAAGTCAGTTTCATTGACTTGTTCTCAGAATTTTTGATGGTTTTAGATCTGGGGCATTTGATACTTGAAGCATAGACTGATTTTCAAATAACTGATTTTATTTTATTTTATTCTGCTTTAAAGCTGGTATTTTCTAGTAGGAACTAAAAGTTTAAATATTCATTGAGTCATTATTTAAATATCTGGCTCATTCATCCAACAAACTTCTGTCCAATGTGCAGAAATCCCTAGCCCTGTATTAAAAGATGATGACAATTTGAAAGCACACATGAGTGTGCACATGAGCGTGCACACACACACACACACACACACACGGTCTTGAAAACTAGTGGGTGATGATATGTAATAAACAAGAGAAAGATGTATAAATAAGATAATTTGAAATTTTGGTAAGTGCTGCAAAGGACAAAGGGCCTAAGTGAGGCTGTGTAAGATGATAAGAATGGAGATGTTGGAGGTGGAGAGATGGCTCAGCAGTTAAGAGCACTGACTGTGCTCGCTTGCAGAGGACCTGGGTTCAGTTCCCAGCATCCACATGGCAGCTAACAACCATTCATAATTGCAGTTCCTGGGGATCTAACACCCTCTTCTGACCTCCACAGGCATTGTAAACATGGGTGCACTTACACACATGAAGGTTATCCACTCATACACATAAAATAGAAACAATAAATAAAATATTAAATAAAGAATGGAAAGGTCAGCAGAGTAGGTCAGGAAAGAAGCCATAAAAGAGGGCTCCTGGCAGTGAATGCAAATGCGCCACATCAGAAAGGAGTCCAGCTTGTCCATGGAGCAGAAACAAGACTACTGGAGGCGCAGAGAGAAGAATGAGATGGAAATGGACAAGAGAGAGGTCTGGGACTGAAAGGGAGGCCTGCGATGGGTTTGCATTTTTATTCTCTGTCCAGTGGAAAATCGCTGGAGGGCTTTAAGCAAAGATGAAGGACAGTGACAGGACAGGTACCACAGGAAGACTTCTGATGTTTACACCCCAAATTTCCAGCAGTGACCTGTGCGCTCAGCCAAGATTCTGCAGAAGTTTTTGTGGGTTCTAGACCCTGGTCCCTGACATTGGCTGAGCTAACTCTTTTCCCGGCTTGCCATCAGGGCCAGCTGTACATTTGATTATTTTTCCTGTTGAGTTTCCCTGTTTAATTTTCCCATAGAATCCTCTTGATTCCCAAACGGAGAATGGCAAGGCCACCCCCTCTTTTATACAGGAAGTTCTCTTCAGTTTTCTCTAGCTGTCTGAGTCTCTTTCCCCTACTTCCTTTTCATCTACAAAGCAATTCCAAAGTCTATGATCAGGCAACTCTTCCCTGGCCCTGATATGGGGTCTGAAGAGCTATCTTACCCTAATCTCCCTGTCATTGCTGAAGACTAGACGTCACCATCACTCCTATTGAATTTCTCTGATTTGCCAAGTCAAGTCAAGTAGTAAATTCTCTGCAAACAAACACTTAAGTATTCCCAGTGGAAGACTGGATTTAAACAACACCATGTCCTTTCTTGTCCACCTTGTAAGGAAACACATCTGCTTTACAGTTTCAGACTTTCCTGGTTTTACTTAAAGAGCAGCATGCCCTTTTCCCCTTCTTGATCATGTGATAATAGTTCACAGCAACAGAAGCCACAGAGCCTGGGTTGAGAGTGTAGCTTTGAATCCTTGAGTCTAAGTCCACGGCTCAGCCACTTTACATTGGGTCTTTGGATCAGATGATTTCTCAAAAATGCCCATGTTTCATTAAAATAATAGATAAAATAATATTGGTTTTATGGGATGTTGTGAGCACTAAATGGTTATAATGTGTGTCTTATTAAAGGAACACATTAAGTTCAATATTGTAACCTATAAGAGTGACTAAACGATTCGAGGCCAGCCTGGTCTCAGACGCGAGCTCCAGGTTAATGGGGACTTAAAGGGAGACCCTGTCTCAAAAATACAACAAAAAAAAAAAAAAAAAAAAAAAAAGAGGTGACTAAAAGGGCTGGGAGCGTGCCGCCTCTTGCAGAGGACCCGGGTTTTGATCCCACCCACCCCTTCCCACATGGCGGCCGCGAACCTGTCTGAAACTCCAATTCCAGGAAGAGAACTCCAGTTCCAGGGGCATCCGATAACCTTTTCTGACCTCCGTCGGCATTGCACGACACGGGTGCACAACTTGCATGCAGACAGTACATTCATACACATAAAAAAAATAAATCTGCCGGGCGTGGTGGCGAGCCCTTTAATCCTAGCACTTGGGAGGCAGAGGCATGGCGATTCTTTGTGGTTCAAGGCCAAGCCTGGTCTACAGAGTGAGTTCCAGGACAGCCAGAGCTACAGGAGACCCTGTCTCAAAAAGACCAAAAAAAAAAAAAAAAAAAAAAGTGACTAAACATATTTATTGGCATTGTTGTTGACTCAGCAAGATACACTGGAAGCCAGGCATAAGGGTGCATGTCTAGAGTCCTAGCACTCAGCAAATGATGCAAGAGAATCAGAAATTCAAGGACATCCTGGGCTTCATAGTGTGGCCCTGAAGAGGAGAGAGAGGACGGAAAGAGGAGGAAAGAGATGAGAAAGAGCATAGTCCACTCCAATGTGATGCCATAGCTCTGTCTGGCAACATGGAATTTGAGGGCAGATGCCAAGGCTGATGAGAAATGAGGATTAGAGAAGCTTCCGGAAGCTTGAAATACAATCTCATCTCAAACCACAGGCAGACAGCAAGGCTAGGGAATTTAGCTCAGCCATTCTATCTAGAAACACTTGGCTCAAATGGTCTTTGCCACATAAGAAGATGGGCTGCAGGGATGATTCATGGTATAGATGTAAGCTGGTATGCATTTATTATGCCTTGCAAAGAATATCCTCTGTCAATCTTGGTAGCAGGATTAGAAGTTGTAGTGGAACACACTGCACAGGGAGGCAGAAGATGCAGCAGACTCATGATGGGGCTTAAATCCCAGCTCAGGACTGTCAAGAAGATTCCTATCAAATTCAGTTTCCCTTGCTTGGCTAGTTTTATCATCTGGATAATGGGAAATATAGATGGTATTAAAGAACTCTTCAGTTCCAATATTCTATGATGGTAAAAACATAGCTAGCTCTGTTTCCCCAAATTCCTTAGCAAGAGAATAAGAAAGGATTAGGCCACCTAAATAAATAGGAAGTGACTACAGAAAAGTCTTGGAGAATCTTGGAATCTCTAACAGTCACATCCATCTATAAAAGATTATTCTTATATGCAATAATTCCAAACTAGAAACAACTCATGTGTCTGCTTATAGTAAGGTATGAACAATAAGTTTTGGTATGTCCTTAGCATGAAACGCTATAGCTACAGCACAAAATAAGCTACAGCTATGGAGCCACATGTACATCTCACAAGTATGTACAACTAGCAATATCAGACACGAGAGTATATTTGGCTCTACTCCATGAAGGTTAAACACAATAGAGTTAGAGCAGCGAATAGCCCCATAAGATTAACTGGTCAAGACCGCTCTTGCAGAGGACCCAGGTTCGATTCCCAGCACCCACATGGCGGCTAAGAACCGACTTTAACTCCAGTTCCAGGGGAATCCGAAACCTTCTTCTAACCTCCACGGCATTGCACAACATGGGTTCACCAACCTACATGCAGACAGTACATTCATACACATAAAAAATAAATAAAATTAAAAAAAAGATTAACTGGTCAAGACTATAAAACCTCTACTGTTGGAAGACCCACCTTTCCAGGTCCACTGGTCAATCACCTGCTCATAAGACCCCCCCTATGAAGGCAGGGTCACCTTAAGTCATGCTAAGTAGATGGGTGGAACACCTAGCTTCTTAATGAGATAGTGAACTTCTGCTTGGAACCCCATCTCCTAGCATGCTGCTTCTAGATCCAGCCACAGATGTGTAGCTCTCTGAAGTCTGCTCACTTTTCTGAATTCTTCCGAAAAGCCCAATCTCTCCTTTTCTTCTCCATATCCCCTGTCTAAACATGCTCTCTTTAACTCTTCAGGATGCCCTAGCATCTTGCATTCCTCTATTTTTTCTCTAGAGCTTCCTTCTCCCTGACTTGTGGCTTCTAGTCTGCTTCATGTCTGACTTCGGTGCAGGCTCTAAACCTGCTAGACTTCACAGCTTTTCTCCTTCTCCCCTCCATTCTCTTCCTTGGGGCAGCTGCTGAGAGTCCCAGCTGGCCTGCCCTGAAGATTTTTCTTTGAATTTTAATAAAATTGTCCTAAATCTTCTGTTCAGGTCAATTCTTAAATTCTTTAATGAATGAGACTAGGGAGTCTCTAGGGGATGCCCTTTGTCCCCATTTCAATAGGAACAAGTCTGTTGGAAGTCAGGAGAGAGGTTACCCTCTGCAGGGGTTAACGTTGGAAGGAGCAATGAGAAGTAGTCTGCAGAGGCTGAAAGTTTTGTTTCCTGGGTGTAGGTTACAAAGGTGAGTTAATTTTGTGAATATTAGTTGAGCTCTGCACATCTCATTTTGGCATATGTTACACTTCAATAAACTTACAAAACAGCTTGAATATGCAAATCCTGTTTTGAGTTTATGTGTCCCTTGAGGACAGAAGAGCCACATTCTTACAGGAAGTACATGTCTCCGTGCAACTTCTCAGTGTGGAAAAATGCCTCTTGTGATTTTTTAAAATGGAACTTTGTAAAGACTAGATGCCTCTTCTCACCCTTTTCTCCCCTGTTCTTCCCCTCGTCCCCCTCCTCCCCCTCCTCCATCTCCTCCCCCTCCTTCTCCCCTCCTCCCCCTCCTCCGCTCCTTCCTTCCCCTCCTCTTCCACCTTCTCTCTATAAATTCAAAGTGATGAGATGACTTCCACATTGTTCGAAACAATGAGACCCAACATCAACGTGGTGTGGAGAAAAGGTAGTAGTTGTAGAAAATTCCAGGAAAGAACCACAAACACATATCACAAAATTATGATCCTTCTTTTCATCTGATAAACACGGCATTCCTATTGGTAGATGGTAGCATGTATTTTGTGAACAGATTTCTTAAAGGAGGAGGAGCAAGCAGCTGTCCAGGGTGAGATTTGAGGAGAGGGGAAGACCAAAGGGCTAGTGTATTTTCTTTCTAGGACTATGATAGCAATGAGCCATAAAGTAGACCCCTGAACGCTAGACTCTCAGGCCTCTGGAGGCTACAAGTATGAAGTTAAGGTGTTGTTAGTAAAGTTGGTTTCTTCTTTTCTTCTAGAAAGCTCCATGGGAGGATTAATTCCAGACCTTTCTGGTGGTTTTTGGTGGTTGTTGGCAATTTTAGCATCCGTTGCCTAGGGAGGTGTCACTCCAACCTCTCGCTCCACTCCACTTGGCATGCTTCTCTGTGTGGATGTCTCTACCTGTCCGGATTTCCTCTTCTGATAAAGGGCAGTCATTGAGTCAGTGTGTGCCTCGACCCGGTATGAGCGCATCTTACATCGATCGGCACACTAGTTTGCTAAGCTTGCTCTGACAGAGCTCCATGGTTTAGGTGACTTAGCAACAAAATTTATTTTTGGATAGTTCTGGAAAGCAGAAGTCCCCATTCCGGCTGCTGCCAGGGTCAGTTCCTCCCCAGGTCTGTGAGGGAAGAACTGCTACAGGCTTCTCCTGGGCTTATAGATGGTCATCTTCTCTATCTCTTCACTTCGCCACCTCTGTGTATGTGTCTCTCTCTGTGTCCAAATTTCCCCTTTTTATAAGGATGTTAGTGACATCATATTGTGGCTCATCCTAATGAAATCAATTTAGTTTAATCATCTCTGTAAAAACTTAACTGCATTCTGAAGTTAAGGTCCCCAAACATTTATTTGCATTTGAGGTCATGATTAAATGATTCAGCACACACACACACACACACACACACACACACACACACACACACAGACACACACACACACACACTCGTGCATGCACACACAGGTTTCTCTTTCAAAAGGGAAGTCATTACAGTGCAATACAGATAGTCTACCAACCCCACTAGAGAAATTTGTTCTTATAATTTTTGTTACTCTAAAATCATCATTCCTGTTACCTCAATATATACTAGCCAGGCTGCTCTAAAGGAATAGAACTGACATAGTGAGTTATATTAAAGGGATGTATTAGATTGGCTTACACGCTATGGTAATCCAAAATTGTCTCCCACTGGAGAGGTTGAGAATCCTGTAGTTACTCATTCCATGAGGCTAGCTATCTCAGTGGTCCCAATCTGTCACTGAAGGCTTCCGGAGAGTTGCCGGTCTCCAGTCTGCGTGGGAAGCCTGAAGAAGTGGGTTCTAAATATCAGCAAAATAATGCAACAGCGACAGTATAGATGGGTTTGCCAGCGAGAGTGAAGACAAGCCGGCAAAAAGTGAAGTTTCTTTTTTCTGTGTCCTTTTATCTTGGCTGTCATCAGAAGGTGCTGCTCACATTTAGGGTGGGTCTTCCTGCTTCAAGTAATCTTATCAAGGAAGTCTCTCAATTCCAGATCCAGTCAGTTTAACCACCAACGTTAGCCACCACAATGTAGTGATCTGCATAGACCCATTCTTCAAATAAGATTTTATTCACCAGTATTGGGAGTCAGGACTGAGCCTTAACTTTCTAAAGAGCACAGTTCCTACAGATTTCACCAACCCTGAGAACTTCCAGAGTGCCGACTCACTTCCAGTTCCCGATATGATTGCAGGGACACGACTAAGCACGTCCTGAGCTCCCTCATGATCCCACCAACATAATACATATTGGAACTTGGTTAAGTGTCTGTCATTAGTTTTCCCATACATGCGTGGTCCATGACATTGAGCTCTTCCAGGACAGGGACTGTGATCATTATCATTGGTCATCAACCTGAGAGCACGTAGAATCACCCAGGGAAATAGGTCTCTGGGCATGGCTCTGGGGGATTATTTTGATTGCTTTAACTGAGGTGGGAAGACCTGTCTGCTGTGGATGGCACTATTCCTGTCTGGGATCCTGCACTGTGTAAGTGGAGGAAGGGAGCTAAGCAGCCCCACACCGTCATCACTCTCTGCTTCCTGATTGGGGTACCATGTGGCCAGTTCCTGCTGCTGTAACTTCCCTGCCATGACTGACCATAACCTTAAACTATGAGACAAAAATAAGCCCTTTCTTCCTTAAATTGATTTTGTCAGGGTATTTTATCGCAGCAACAGGAAAATTAACCAAGATAGGGAACTAAGTCATTTTAGTCATCCAGCTCAGGTTTTACCGCAAAGGTACTCAAGAAGTATTTCTTGATCTGAAGTTGTCCTGCTCAATATTTATAAAGGAAATCTGGCTTTTTGCCTGATTGCCTTCCCTCTTGCTGACAAGTCTATGAACTACTAGGCAAGCCAAACATGCTGTTGGCTGACTGTGTAAATGATACAGTCATGGTCTGTCAGATTCTGGGGTACCCTAGAAACCTCCTCATCTAACGGTGGCAGGTAGCCACCATGCATCTCATTGCTAGAGATGTGCACCTGTGGCAGACATCATTAATCTGTTATGCCATTCTTTCCCAACAAGCTTGAACACAGCTTCAGATTCCTTCTTAATATGTAATGCCAAAAGATGGGAACAATTTGCTATTTCTTAGGAAGTTGAATTCCATGCTTCCAACAGATGAGAAAATTTGAGATTCATCAAAAGGAAACGTGTCCAAGCTGACGGGGAGATGACGACAGATAGCTAGAAGCCCCCGTGTCCTGATCTCTAGGTACACGTTTGTTCTGCCTTTTTTCCCCAACATTTTCCAAAATGTTCCTGTAAAGCTTACATCATTAATGTATCACTGTGTTAAGCAATGCTGAATCACACAGGGAGAAAAGCCATTCTATTTTCAAGCCTCCTCACAGAATCAGAGAAAAAGTCTCATGTTGAAATGACTCATAAAACGGACAGAATCTGGACTGTTTACTTTTAACCTTGCAAACAAACAACTATTGCAAGTAAACTCACCAAGCCATGTGTTCTTGTGACCTGAGCACCCGACCTTGATTCCTAGGAACCTCAATTTGCTATTCTACTCAGAGATAGTGAAGGAGTGTGGGTATGCTTGAGAATTAACTGAATCAAAGTCCTGAAAGGCAGTGCTTCTTCACTGAAAACAATGAAGACTGAGAAGAATGCTTGACATTATGCGTATGAGGTGTTTTAGGCCTAGGAATGGAAACGTAAGATTGTGTGCTAAGAGAAGGACAGAGCAATGTGGGTAGTTTCCCAATTGAAGCCGGATAAATGGTTTTGAATAAAATTATGAGTGAAGCCTGACTTGGGAGTGGAGCACAGTTCCAGGAGACATCTGAAGAAACAGATGCCCTTTGAGTTTGGGCCCACTCTGAAAACTAAATTTAAAAAAGTCAGGGCTATTGATTCAAGTATAACTATAATGTGGCTTAGTAATACCAAAGTCCCTCTTCAACACTATTAGGCTTTCAGAGCATTAATTCTGTTTATCTGTGTTTTTTTAATGAAAGTGTAGGCTCAAGTTCAGTCTTCAGTAGGCAATAATACCTACTTAGAATTTAATATTACCTGTTGTTCTCATTTTATTTATGTGTATAATGGCCTTTGAACTATGATAAACTTCCCACACGAGGTAATGATAAAGCCTTCCTTTTAAAATGATATTGTATACAAATCAGCACAGAGAATCAGTATCAACTAAAGACAATGAAAATAACACACAAATGTGACAAAACTAAAAAGCCAAGGAAATCCTGGTGGGACCACGCACAGGCAAGAGCTCGATGCTCCTAAGCACTCTCTTCTCCAAGACAAAGGTTTCCATTCCCTGTCTCTACTGGGAGGGATTTCTGCATGGCTTATCTCCTGTCCCCTTCCATTTCCCTCTGCTCCTATCCAGCCTTCTCCCTAGGTTCTTGTCTGCCACCAGCTACCTCCCCAGTTGCTAGACTCTGTCATTTTCAGCATTGCTCTCTCTATCTGCCAGTACTCAGTTTGACTCTGCCTCTCCACAAACCATATGGCCTGGCAGATGAGGCAGGCTCAGTGTTGATCCAAGAGTAGAAAGCAAATGCAGCTCAGCCCCGTCTTCCTCAGCAGCAGAGGAGGCAAAACAGCTCATCCACCTCTTCTATCCTCAGTCCGAGGAAGGCAGGCCTCAGCCAGCCACATGGGTATGGTGCCTCCCTCCTCCACAGGGTCTGCTCTTAAATATTCTGGGCTCTCTCTTTGGAAGAAGCATCCCTAGATGATAGACTTTGAAGGGAAATTTTTCCAATGGGCTGGTGGGGAAGGGAGGCTGCTCCGTGGTAGAGGGCGATGGAGTGCAGGAGATGGTGTTACTGGAAAGCCAGAGCCTTGTCACCGGCCCTCTCTCAATGGACAAGGTAAAGCCCCAGAAGCCCACTGGAGAAAAGTAAAAGAGGATTGAAATGGGAAAAAGAGGGAGAGAAAAGTGGAGTGTAGACAGGACCTACTCAAGACTAGCTGTTAAGTTTCCTGGTATTAAACAAAAGGTCATGCTCGGCGTTAAGCCATAACACACCGTCACAGCAAGGCTCAGTGTTAACAGGCAAAAGTGCTGACAGAGCCCACTGTGCAGTGGCTAGCTTTCATCCAACAAGTATTTGAGTGCCCAATATGTGTTAGGAACTCCAATAGAGTGTAGACCAGATAAATCCATTCCCTCAGGGAGCCAACATTGGAATGGTTTGAGTTGTCATGATCCCCTGGGCACTGTCTCAGCTTGGAAACCTGATGCCCACATCTTGGCTGCTTAACTTTCAGTATCCACTTAAGACCAGGTAAGTATCATTGTCTGTAAAATGGGAAAATGAGAGCTGTACTGAAAGGAGCATGAAAAAGATTCAACGATGTAATAAGATCCACAGTGGGATTGTAGTGGCACCTCACGGTGTTTAGTTTGCGTGTCCCTAATGATTGATGACGTTAAACATCTTCTGTGTTTACTTGCCTGTTTCATATCTTTTTTTTTTATTGCACTGGCTCCATTCCAATCTTTTGTCACTTTTATTGGGTTGATTACAACAAGACTAAGTAAGTGCAGTCAGTCTACATAGTCTGGATCCAATTCTTTTGTCAGACATGGTTGGCAAATATTTTCCCTAAACTCTATCTCTTTTCATCTATTATTAAAAAGATTTATTTTTACTTTTGTGTGAGATTGTCTGTCAGTGTGTGGGTATATGCACACATACACAGGTACCCAAAGAGGCCAGAAGAGGGCTTTGCATCCTCTAAAGTTGGAGTTATGGGTAGTTTAATTGACTTGACATAGATGCTGGGAACCAAACTTGGGTCCTCAGGTAGAGCCACCAGTGGTCTTAACAGCTAAGCCATCTCTCCAGCTCTTCTATTCATTTTCTTAATGGCATTTCTTTAAAAATGCAAATGTCTTATTTTTTACAAAGTTACATTTATTTAGTTATATATTGTACATTTCAGAGCGTATCTGAGAAGTCTTTACTTAAGCTTTGTCATTATGTTATCATAGTAACCCATTTTAATTTTGTGCAAGTGCCAATCAAGACTCATTTTGCTTGCATGCAGGTAGCAACATTACTTATAATTTCCTTTCAGCAGATTAAAAAAATGAGGCTTAAGGAGGTTAGTTAAAGATTTCTTAAGTTGTACAGTTTGTGAATGATTGAGCAACACTTGAACCTCACTCTGGTGATTACAGATAGGACTTGTTTACATGTTGTATCTACTAGCTAGATGACTACATTTCCTTTAAGTGAGTGACAAGGCCAAGGCTTGGGGCAGACAAATTTCATTTCAGATCCTGGCTTTAGTACTTATTCTTGGCAAATTATTTTGAATTTCCAGGCATCTATTTTTTCCCCATTTGTAAACTTGGGAGCGAGCACACCTTCTCATGAAACTGTTGTTAGAACAACTCTACATAATGCACATGAAATGGTTAACACAGAACTTGGCTTTAGCACAAGCTTCATGCAAGTCAGTGTACTGGAAAGGCTCTTCTCAGCACTTGCCTTGATTGTGGCCCATGTCTGGCCTCTTACAGGTCTTGGTACATTTTATGTTGAGGCTGTAGGTTCGAGGTAAAGTAAGAAAAGGGGGCTGGAGAGATGGCCTAGTGGTTAAGAGCACCGACTGCTCTTGCAGAGGACCTGGATTTGATCCCCAGCACCCACATGGCATATGAGAGATGTCTTTAACTCTAGTTCCAGGGGAATCCAACACCCTCTTCTGACCTCTGACGCATTGCATGACATGGGTGCACAAACCTACATGCAGACAGTACATTCATACACATAAAAATAAATAAATAAATAAAATTTACAAAAAAGAAAAGGGACAAAAGTCTTCATACTGGAATTGTGCTATGTGACTTTTTTTCATTTCAACACTAGAATAATAAATTTTTTCCAACAGACATTTTACTCCAATGCTGTTTTGGCCAGACCTGGCCCCTGGCCCCCAAACCAGAGATTGATATGAATTAGAGGTCAGAAACTGTATATGTCCAACTCAAAGACTGTCCCCAGTCATCCTAGCTGTTTTGATACTCATGCCTTGCATAATCTCCTCTTGAAAGTGGCAGGTAGCTTCAAGTCCATGAAATATAGCAATATAGCTTTTGTATAACTCCATAACAAAACATTTGCAACACTAGTATTTACTAAAAACACATTTACCTACCAGTCAGCAAGACTCAATCAGTCCAATAGGCCACAAGGAACACAATTTAGCAAACAAAACACAACACAAAAACCAGGAGCACTCGCACCCACAGAAATTATGTGACACTGCCTTCTATGGTGACTTCTTAGGCAGCAATAGACAGTGACACAGGAGTCAAGATAACAAAGTAGGGGAAAACCCAGGCAGAGGAGTGGAGGAATCTAAGGAGGTAACAGGAGAGGAGTCCTTCACAGCCTTCAGAAGAAGTCTTCTGCCCTTCTAAATATACATGGGACTTCTGTCTTGGAAGACACCCATCTATCATGTGCCTTCTGGCTGCCTAATAAGACCCTAGCAGAAGTAGCTCCCTCGGAAATGGATTTCTTTAAAGCAGAAGAAGCCTCAATACTGTGCAATGGGGGGATCCTCTGTGACTGGGAGGAGGTAGGTAGGGCCAATGGGCTCCAGAAATTCCACCTCTGCTATTGGCTAAGCAAGCTTGCTGCTTCCATCTTGTGCACAAGGGGTGCTGTCTGCTACCGCACTCTTGGCTGATCTTAAATACAACTAATTTTGCCAATTATAAAAAGGTTTCTAACATTTCATATGCTAATTAACTAACCTCAAAGTATTGATTCAGCTAAGGACTCTTGAAATACTAATTAACCACTCATTCCTAGAGTGTTGATTACTGTTAACTTGCATGCATATGTGCTACACCACTTACACTGGAGTATTTGAAAGTAAATTACCATGCATACACTATGGTGTTAACGGAACTCTGATTTTGTTTGGGTTTCTTAGTACACAGCTCTTACAGATGAATAGTGTTTGCCTCTGCTAATTCAATCAAGACAAGCTGGGCATCTTTCTGCCAGCAGATGTTTTTCTATCCTTTTCTATGATCATAGGTATCCATGTGGTTGAGTACTCGTCTATGAAAAGGAAGGGAGAGCCTAGTATTCTGGGATGTGCCTGTAACCCTAACTGGGAGGCTGGGGCAGAACTGTAAGTTCAAAGCCAGTCTGGGCTGTATAGAAAGACTCTATCTCACAAAGCAAGCAAGCAAAAATAATAAAGAAGAAAGTAGAAAAAGAAAGAGGAGCTTTGTGGAGAAACACTGTATTCTGCCCTTCTCCCAGAACAGGCACACATGAGACAATTTCTCAACACTGTAGCTGCTTTTGGTTCCTTGCCTGTATATGTGATTAGGAGAAAATGTGATGTCTGCCACCAAGGCAGCTACTTTGTGTTCATGAGACTTCTAGGATAAGGATGGAAAACTAAAATGCCTAGGAGGACAGATGGACAAGTCTGGGTTTTGATGATGGAGTTGAGTTATTCTTAGTTTATCTGCACTATAATAAAATACTTGAGACTGAATAATTTATAAGTAATAGAAATTTTATTTGCACAGATTTTGAGACTGGAAGATTTAAAATCCAGTGTCTAGAGAAGACTCTGCCTCCAAGTTGGCAACTTCTTGCTCGATCCTTGCTCAGCCCAAAGCAGAAGAGCAAAAGAAGGCCTAGCTAGCTCTGGGAGCCCTTTTACAAAATACCAGCTTAATTTATGAGGGCTAAGCCTTCATGAGTTAGCCACTTCCCAAATACTCCATTAGCTCTTAGGTCCTAGCACATGAATTTAGGGGACACATACATTCAAACCAAGCAGTTATTAACTATCCAAAGTTGGAGTTAGAAAAATCCAGAGGTTTCTGGTTTTTTTCCAATAAAAAAGTAACTACAGCTATGGTTATAGTCACTGTTAGTTAGATTTTCTATTATTTGTAGCCCAAAGTATCCCAACTGATACACTGGCCCTGCAGAATAAAGATGATAAAGATATAACTGAGGAATCTTCCTAATCATCCCTTCCTCTCCCTCTCTCTCTCATCTATCTCTCTTTCTTACACACACACACACACACACACACACACACACACACACACACACACACTTCCTCTCATTCCCAAAGCAGAGCTATTGTCAATGAATGAGAATTTCAATTCTTTTCTTTTTACACTTTTTAAGGTCCTGTATGGGGCGCCATCACTGGTACTTCAAGTGCCTGCTTACCGGTGATAGAAATGAGGAGCTTTGTGCCTCTAGAGGGTGAATCTGAGATGCTCTTGTTTGTTACTGTTCTATGCTGCAGCCACTAAGAGGCAGCACCTGCAGCCAGCTGCTGCTCCCTCATCTCCAGTGCTCCTTTGATAGAATGTCCTGTTCTCAGGGCTGGAGAGATGGCTCAGTGGTTAAGAGCGCCGACTGCTCTTTCAGAGGACCCAGGTTTGATTCCCAGCACCCACATGTGGCTATGAACCGTCTTTAACTCCAGTTCCAGGGGAGTCTGATGCCCTCTTCTGACCTTGGCGGCATTGCATGACACAGGTGCACCAACCTACATGCAGACAGTACACTTATACACATAAAAAATTTTTTTTAAAAAGAATGTCCTGTTATCTCTGCTTTGTCCTGCTACAACAGAATTGGACATTAGAATTAGGCTGCTCAGGCTGGGTGTGGTGGTGCACACCTTTAATCCTAGCACTTGGGAGGCAGAGGCAGGTGGATCTTTGTGAGTTCAAGACCAGCCTGGTCTACAGAGTGAGTTCCAGGACATCCTGGGGCTACAGGGAGACCCTGTCTCGAAAACAACAACAGCAACAACAACAACAACAACAACAAGAATTAGGCTGTTCAGAGCTCCCACCTGCCTTCTTCTCTAAAATCCTGTCAGCAGAGGAACTTCGGAAGGTTAGAGCAACATGACATGTGAGTGTCTGGGGGCAGGAAGGCTTGTAGGAATTTGGGATCTATGAACTAAGATATGAAAGTTGCAAAATGAGTGCTCCAGACAGCTCTGATCTCAGCTTTTCCAACCTCACAAGAAAAGCAGCATTTCCATAACAATTTATTCAGTTTCTTTTCTGTTGCTGTGATAAAACATCCAGACCAAAAGCAACTTATGGGAGGAAAGGGCTCGTTTGGCTCACAATTCTAGGTAACAGTTCGCCATTGAAGGGAAATTAAGACAGAAACTCAAACAGCTAGTCACAGAACATCTATGTTCAGAGAGAAACTCATCTGGGAACTTTGTTTCTGCTTAGCTAGCTTCCTCATTCTTTTTTTTTTATGTGTATGAATGTACTGTCTGCATGCAGGTTTGTGCACCCGTGTCATGCAATGCCACGGAGGTCAGAAGAGGGTGTCAGATTCCCCTGGAACTGGAGTTCGCCTGGAATTGGAGTTACAGACGGTTCTCGGCTGCCATGTGGGTGCTGGGGATCGAACCTGGCTCCTCTGCAAGAGCAGTTGGCACTCTTAACCGCTAGGCCATCTCTCCAGGACCCCTGCCTGGGAAATGGTGCCACCCACAGTGGCTCATTCAATTAAAAATCTACACAATTACCTACAGATATGGACACAGGCCAACCCAATCTACATAGTTCTTCATTGTGATTTCCTCTTGTGGTGGTTTGAATGAGAACGTCCCCCATAGGCTCCAAGTATTTAGACATTTTGTCCCCAGTTGGTGGTGCTGTTTTGGGAGATCTTAGAAGTTGTGGCCATGCTGGATGAGGCTTGTCACTGGGGGGTGGGCTTAGAAAGTTTAAAAAGCCTTGCCAATCTCAAGTCATGCTGTGTTTCCTGTGTCTACTTGAAGATGTGAACCTCAGCTTTCTGCTCTGGTACTTCCTGCCACCATGTCTCTCTACCATTATGGACTCTAATTCTCCTGGAACTGTCAACAATAGGCTCAAATAAACTCTTCCTTTTTATAAGTTCCCTTGGTGGTGGTGGTTCTAACACAGCAACAGAACAGTGACTAATCCACCTTTTCTCAAATGACTCTATTATGTTAAGATGATAATAACAACTAACCATGGATCATGGGATCAGGGTAAGAATTAAAGGCACTAAGTAAGGGATTATTTACAAATATGCTTGGAGCTTGGCTACCTGGGTAAAAACATGGTTCTGCTACTTAAGCTACTAAGCTCCCTCAAGTGTAAATTAGAATAAAAATAATACCCATTTCATAGGGGCTTTCTTAGGATAGAATGAGGTGATATGTGGAGAGCACTGATAACAGCCAACAAAGTAAGAACTATCCCAGTGTTATCACCTCCATCGTCATCATCATCATCATCATCATCATCATCATCATCATCGTCATCAGCAGCAGCAGCAGCAACAGCGGCAGCATCTCTAGATGTTGACATGAATGTACTATATGAAAGCATAAGGTAGTAACAATGTAACACTGGTCACTCCAAGTTAGGAATGAAGGAATATTAGCAAAATCAAATGGATTTAACAATTTTAGGGACAAAATAGAAAGGAGACATAAGAAAATGAAAGGAAGGGAAGGATGGGAAGGTAGAGGAAGAACGGAAAGGTCAAGGAGGCAGAAGAGGAGGGATGGAAGGAAGGGGAAGAGAAAATGCATGACACGTGGTGCAACTGTGGAGAGGAGCCAGGGGTCTGCAGGTTGTCTTCAGCAGGCAACGCTGTAGCTTTAAGGGAGCATCATTTAAACAGCACAGTCTCCCAGAGCACAATGTGGCTTACTCACAATTTGATTAGTTACACCCAAGCTACATCCTAGTATTGGAAGCTGCCCTTCACTTAGGGCACTGCCATGTGGAAGCAGTATTTCCATGACCAATTAAGTCTTTAGCAGCACAAGGGAACAGACAGTAGAATGGAAATGGATCTGAGGCAGAAGGCCATCCAGGGCAGCAGAGCAGTCCACGTTTGTGAGCGGGTCCTCCGTTTGTTATTCCCGCCCTAGAAGTACCTAAGGGTTCCATTCTTACAGAGAATCAGAACCAATTATCCAAGGGTGTGGCTGACAAATAATTCCTGGTTCCAGCCAGGCACTAAAACACGAACAAGCAAGTTTATCTCTAATCCAGCACTGAAACTGTTCTCTGCCTCCTTCTCCTTCTCTGGGGACCCTTACTCACGTCCCGTGTTTCCTGGATGGGACCTCGACCCCATTCTCTCTCTCTCTCTCTCTCTCTCTCTCTCTCTCTCTCTCTCTCTCTCTCTCTCTCTCTCTCTCTCTCTCTCTCTCTCCCCCCTCTCTCTCTCTGCCCAATAAATATGATAAATATGTTTGCATTTAAATTATGTATGTCAAGGACCAAGAAGAGTTCTTAGGGACATTCTCACTTCATACATATTAATTACCCTTTCCTTCCTTCTATAAATTCGGCCTTTCTTTCTCTCTTACCACCTTCTTACCACTCCAAAGAGGTAGGAAAGCACAGCGTTCATTGGAGGTTTCTTGAGTGAGTTGGCTTTGGGCACCGCAGATGAGAAAAAAACTCTGCATGTGCATTATAATCTGATGAATCATTAATTGTCTTCTTTTAAATAAAGCAAGTTACTGAAGGAATTTACCATTTCCTCAACAGAATCAGACTCAAGAGTTCTGCTGTCAGGATACAAGCTTCAAAAAGATCATCATCCCAATGGTAATGATAATATTGAAGCTAATCAATAACTCATTCCTCTTTAAAGCCATTGAAGACAATACAAACAATAATCCCAAGTACTTGACATCCCAAGAGGGAGAAGGGTTTACCATTAAGCATAAACCCAGCCCCAGAAAGCATTTCCTGAGTGAGTTCAGAAGAGAGGAAAGAATCTTGATTTCTGGATGAGTTCACTCTGGAAGAGAAGCAAGACTGCGTGGGGCTGAAGAACTTTATGGGAAGAAGATAAATCAGCCAGACCTAGGCTGGCATGACAGACTGGAATCTGTTGGCCCTCTGCACCCATCAGTTTTTCCTTTCAGATTTATACTCCATAAATGGAATAATCAGAAAGTCTAGATCAAGGTCTATAAACTAAAGGAGGTCTCATAGTCTTATGATGCCATACCCCAAGTCCTCTAAAAAGTACTCGCCCCACCCCAAGACTCCTAAACCAGAGATCAACCAAGATTACCATCATGGGCAACACAGCCTAATTCTGCTCAGTAACTAATTAGATTAATGAGCTCAGCCCCTAACAGCAGGTATATGTCAGACAACAGAGTAAGCTCTCTTTGGGGAGAATTACAATCTACTTCCACCTCTAACTGGTCTTTTATACACTCTGAAATTCAATAAAAACACTATGATATTTAAAGAACCAGCCAAATGAGATAGTCAGGAGGAAACCTTGTCGACAGACTCAGACCCACAGAAAAGCCACGTGACGAGATCTCAAGGACTTACGTGGTAGAAAATTAAAAATATATTTTTATTAGTTCCTTGAGTCTTTCATAGTGATTGATAATATTCCCGTCCTCCCCAAGTCCTTTAAGGTCCACCACCTCTTCATTATGTCCTCTTTTTATTGTTATCCAGAAGCTATTGGCTGTGTGACCATCCACTGGAGCAGGGTTGACCCACCAGGCATCAGATTCTTTAAAAAGACCAAGTCTCCCTCTCCTATCAGTTATCGATTATCACTATCAGCCATCAGTTGTCACCAGTTGCTCAGCTAGGGGTGAGACAGCTTGCCCACCTCTCAGCTCCATGCTGGGATTTTGTCTGGCTTGAGTGTGCACAGGTACTGTGCTTGCTGTCCCAATTGCTGTGGGTTCCTATGTACACCTGCTCTGTTGTGTCCAGAAAACACCGTTTCTTTATAGTTACCCAGTATTTTTGGCTGGTAGTCTCCTTACGCCCACTTCCTCAATGATCCCTGCATCTTGGGCAGAGAGAGCATGATAGAGGAATCACATTTAGAGCTGAGAATTTCTCCTCTCTGCGTGTTGACTAGTTGTGGGTCTTTGTGTTAATTGCCATCTGCTAGTAAAAGAAGCTTCTCTGCTGAGTGTGAGAGCTGCACTAATCTATAGGGACAATGATAAGTCGTTGTGTATTTAATATTATGTCTATTTTAGTAGAGTAAAGGTAGTATGTTGTCCCCTAGGGCCTACAACATGTCTAGTCACAGGTTTTTGGCTCTTGCCATGGTACCACGCATGTGTTTTGTCCTGTGTACCTGACCTTAAATCCAATTATAGAGTGGTTGGTTACTTCCATAACATTTGTGCCACTATGGCACATGTAATCACACACCTGTGTCTCACCTACACTGACACACCTGTGTCTAACACACACTGACACACCTGTCTCACCCACACTCACACACAATGACACATCTGTGTCTGACATGCATTGACACACCTGTGTCTCACCCACACTCACCCACCTGTGTCTCACACACACTCACACACCCATGTCTCATACACATTCACACACCCATGTCTCACCCACACTGACATACCTGTGTGTCACACACACACTCACACACCTGTGTCTCACACACACCTGTGTCTCACCCACACTGACACACCTGTGTCTGACACACACTGACACACCTGTGTCTCACAAACACTGACATACCTATGTCTCACACACACACACCTGTGTCTCACACACACCTGTGTCTCACCCACACTGACACACCTGTGTCTGACACACACTGACACACCTGTGTCTCACAAACACTGATATACCTATGTCTCACACACTCACACACCTGTGTCTCACACACACAGACCTGTTTCTCACACACACCTGTGTCACACACACTCACACACCTGTGTCTCACACACTCACACACCTGTCTCACACACACACACCTGTGTGTGACACACACTCACACACCTGTGTCACCCACACTCACACACCCATGTTTCGCACACATTCACACACCTGGGTCTCACCCACACTGACACACCTGTATCTGACACACTCTGACACACCTGTATCTGACACACACTCACACACCTGTGTCTCACACACACCTGTGTCACACACACACACCTGAGTCTCACCCAAATTCACACACCCATGTTTCACACACACTCACACACCTGTGTCTCACCCACACTCACACACCTGTATCTGACACACACTGACACACCTGTATCTGACACACTGACACACCTGTATCTGACACACACTCACACACCTGTGTCTCACCCACACTCACACGCCTGTCTCTCTCATGCTCATGCTCGTGTCTCATACACACACACGCACACACACACGCACACACATACACACGCACACACACATGCATGCACACACACTCACACGCCTGTCTCTCTCATGCTCATGCTCGTGTCTCATACACACACACGCACACACATACACACACGCACACACACATGCATGCACACACACTCACACGCCTGTCTCTCTCATGCTCATGCTCGTGTCTCATACACACACAAACACACACACATGCACGCACACGCACACACACACACGCACACACACACACCTGTGTCTGAGGACTCCTCTTGCCTCTCCACTTCTTCTGTGAAGTTCCTTCCACAATGTCCACCATGTGTACCCTCAGCGCCTGTACTGTTTTATTTATTGAACAATGGCATATATTTGCTATTCTTTTTTCTCAGGTGAAATGAATTGTTTTATATTTTCTTTTATGTATTTGGGGTTTTTTACTATGTGATCCTTCATTTTTCATGTATTCCAGTGATCTGTGCTTGAGAATCATGCAATAAGTTAATACCTTCTCTTCTGACTGAACTCGAGAGTATGCATGTATGTTTTGAATGGAGGTCAAGTTCCAAAATCTGTACTGCAGAAAATAAATTTGTAGACTTGTCTTACTTCATCTCAGAGTTTAATGCCTTCCAAAATACCTAAGGAAAAGTTAAAGGAGCAGGAAATGGAATGACTAGAGGTGGGAAATTATTCTGTTTCTCTTGGGGATGAGCTGGAGATGTATTTCAAATGACTGCTTTGTATAATTTGGAAGTTATAATTGCTTATTCATTTCAAACAAGATGTATCTGCACACATGTACGTATAAATACATTTGTAGGCACACACACAATCACACCCCCACACACACACACCATATGCACTTTAGACTCTTTCAAGGTAAATAGCTGAGTACCGCACATGACTCATTATTTCTTGTAAACCAGAATTGTCATTACAAATATGAACCTGCAGGTACTGAGGAATGAACTCTTCTCTGCAGTCACATTCTCCTTCAACCCAAGGCTGTCTACACTGGTGCCCTCTGTCATCAGGAAATGAGGATATTTGAGAATCAGGTGGCCTGCTATTTGAGCAATGTGTTAGCTGCTGGAATATTCTCCTTATCTTCCTGGCAAATTTATTGGAGGAACATTTCCCCCTGGCTGCTCCAAGCACAGTAGCTGTTACTCTGGCTTTGTATGTGAAGAGGAATCTGGGAGCACTACATGGTGGCTAGAGACTGGCCCACAGTTCATTGTCAGAGAAACCAGTCTGTTTGATTTCAACCAAATTAAGGTTCAGGAAGTGTTCATTTTGTGGTGAGTCCAAATTTTCTGTGTCATTGACCCTCATTCCTCTCAGAGAACCAACTGGAGAAAGCTTAGCTGTTCAGAAACAGCATGTAAATTAATCATGATTTGAGTCCTGAGGTGTTTTTTTCCCAATAGTAAAAAGGTCATAGTAAATGCCACAACACAGTCTGTCTTTCTATAACAAACAGCTGCTTTCCCAAGAAAAGTGGGACCAAGAAAATTCACCCTGCAGCAATTTATATCATATATTGGTGAAGGCTTCACACAATTATTTAATTGACTCATCATAACATTAGATGAGTTCTGTTATCCTCATTTTCTAAATGAAGAAACTGAGGCTGAGATATTAAAAATATTTTTTTTTACTATTCTTGATAGAACCTGGCTTCAAAGTCTAATTCAAAGACATGCAATTTATAGTTCTCTCTCTCTCTCTCTCTCTCTCATCTTTTTGGGATGAAGTCTCTCTGTGCCCCCAGCTAGTCTGGCAATCGCTCTGTAGACCAGACTAGCCTAGGTCTCACAGAGATCTGCCTGTCTCTGCTGTATTAAAGGCGCACACCACCACACAGGCTCTCACGGTGCTTTCTCTTAATCACTTCTTAGCCTTTAATGGCTGCACTAACCCTCCAGCTCTTAATCGCTTCTTTTGACTGGTCCTCTGGCCTCAGATTCTTGAGTGCTGGGTTTAGAGCTTTAAAAAAAAATTCTGTGTGTGTTTGTGTGCATGTTTGATGTATGTGTATGTTTGTGCATGATGTATGCATGAGTATGAGCAAGTGTGTGACACACATGCCACAGCATGCGTGTGCTGGCCCTTGTCTTTCATCTTACTTGAGACAGGGTCTCTCTGTCTTCTTCCTTGCCTACATCAGTCAAGCTGGCCTTCTGGCAGCTGGAGATCCTTCTATGTTCGCTTCCCACCTCCACATAGGAAAGCTGGGAACATAGATCACACTGTTGCATCCAGCTTTACATCATTTCTGGGGATCGAATGCAAGTCCTCAAGTTTTCACACGCACTTTATCCACTAAGCCATCTCCCCAGCCTGGATTAGAGAGTTTCTGTTATAAACTTTTATCTCTTTTACTGCTTATTCTTAGTACCAAATGAAAATGCTGGGGCTGGAGAGATAGCCTAGCAGTTAAGAGTGCTGACTGCTCTTGCAGAGGACCCGGGGTTCAATCCCCAGTACCCACATGGTGGCTGAGAACCGTCTGTAACTCCAATTCCAGGAGAACTCCAGGTCTAGGGGAATCCAAGACCCTCTTCTGACCTCCGCAGCATTGCACGACACGGGTGCACAAACCTACATGCAGACAGTACATTCATACACATAGAAAATAAATAAATAAAATTAAAAAAAAGAAAATACTGCACAGTTTGCAAATAAGAATGGTTAATGAAAAGAAACCATGGAAGGCCGTGTGCTTTTCTGTTGCCTAGGTGCAACTTTTCTTAGTGATGCCAGTTCTGCTATGGACTAAGCACCTAATGTTGCACACAATTAAAACTGAGCGCCCTAATTAGTTCATGCCACCACATCTAGCTTACATTATGGAAACTCTGCTGGAGAAATATTTGTAAGTAGATGGCATGTTTCTCCACTGTGTATAGGACAGATCCTATCAGGAGGTCCTGGGTTTATTTTTTGCCAGGTCTGGGTGCTAAGTCAGTCTCACAGTATGTGGAATAAGCCATTGATCTCCCTACATTGATTCTTTACTTAATTGTTTTCAACCAGCTGAGAACTGGGAAAATGATGTCCTGAGAAACCACCCTAACCTTGAAGCCTTTTTCCTTTGTTTCTTACCCAATCACAGGGACTTATAGGGGCATTCAGAATATTTACAGAATTCTGCTAGGGAAATGCTAGACAGCAACAACTCTCCCCCCAAATCTCAATGGCTAGTAATTATCTGTTACTTTGACAAAACAATCTTAAGCAGGAAAGTTTTATTTGGTTTAAGATTTCAGCCCCTGGTCACTTGTCCCATTGCCGTGAGCTTGTGGTGAGGCAGAATGTAAGAGCAGGAAAGAGAAAGCAAAGAAAAGCTGTTCACTTAATGACACCCAGGGAGGAGAGCGTGGCTAGGAACAAAATATGTCCTTCAAAGGCATGGCTCCAGTGACCAGGTTCCTCCTGCCAAGCCCCTCTTCCAACACTCTCCACTACAAATCAATCAAGGGGGGAAGGGTGGCCGGGGAGGTTGGAGAGATGGCTCAGCAGTTAAGAGCACTGGTTGCTCTTACAGAGGACCCAGGCTCAGTTCCCAACACCTACATGGTAGGTAACAACCATTTGTAACTAGTTCCAAGAGCTCTGGTGCCTTTTCCTGTCCTCTGTAGGCATTGCACACACAGGTGCACTTACATACAGGCAGGAAAAGCACTCATACGCATTTAATAAAGTTAAAATAATAAATAAATTTTAGATCAATCAGTAAAAAAATCTATTGGCAAGCTTGAAGCCCTCATGATCCAGTAACCTCTGAATATTAATGCATATCAAGCTCTGAACACATGAGACTTTAGGAGACAATTCACAACTATGACAGTATTCACATTCTTGGGAATGTAGATGTCTAGGAACTTGTGGCTCTTTGGGTTAGGTTAGTGTCTAATCCGTGGTTAGACTTGGTCTTCTCTGTATGTCTTTATTATCAATATGTTATTTGAGGATTCAAGTTCAATGAGGAAAATGTACCTATGGCTGAGGGCAACACTTTGATACATCTGATAGAAACCTCCTATGCTCTTCAGTTTATGCTCAGACTTGCTACTTTGTCATTTTACTTCTGTCTTTAATTATTAATTGATCAAAACAAGTCACTCAGGCAAGTCCAAGTAAGAGTGAAGAGGTATGTATCACTTAAATTGTAGCTGGTACATACCAGAGGTATATATCACTTACAAGTGTAGCTGGTATATATCCATATAGCCTCTGTGGCAGAGGCTTCTTTATACAAAGGGATGAAAGTTTGGAAATGATAATCCAATATGCCACAACCTTAATGTCTCACTGTATGCACCTATTCTCTTTACAGGACCTATTATATTTTACTGCAATTCTGTTGATGAATATGATTCTTCTAATAGACTACGATTAGGTCTCCATTCATTCCAGCCCTAGAAATGGCATCATTGCTTGCCACATCTGTGGACACCCAGTTAAAACTCACTCAATTACTGTATGAATGAACACATGAATGGTATTGTGGATGTATGTACAATGAATGATTTGCTTTTCAGTCATGACACATTCCTGTAATCACAAGATTTGGCAGGCTGAAGCTAAAGGATCATGAATTTGAAGGCAGCCTGGGCTACATAGAAAGATTGTGTCTTCGGGTCTAGATTCGATTAAAAAAAATATATATATATAATAAAAAAAGAAAGATCGTGTCTTTAAAAAATGAAATAAGTAAATAAAATAAATAATTTAGCTCTCAAAACATGATGACACGTATAAGCATCTTCTATAGGAAAATTGATAAATCAGTAGAATAGAAAATAATTGTATACGGGAGAAGTCCTGCCCTGAAAAGCTTGACTTTTGGAGCATTTTAGGCATGCACTCAGAATGGAAATATGAGTTCTCTGTGCCAGGTACAAGAATAAGTCAGAAAGATGGGTGCACTTCATCTCCTTGCAAGCTCCGGGAGGCGGGGTAAGAGAAAGAAATAGGAAGTTATAGCCCTATGCGATACATACCATGATTATGAAAGTACAAGTTGCCTAAAAATCCTGGGAGATCAGCCAAGGTTTACTGGATATTAGGACTTAGTTAAACCATAAGTAGCAGGCAGTAAAGAGGTAGCAGGGGAAATAACATTCAGAGAAGAAATAGTATGTGATTAAGGGGAAAGCTAGGTTTTAGGTTTAGCTGGCATGGTATTATGATGACATTTGCTAAGAAATATAGAAAGTGTATTTTTGTTGGATGGCATTGTGGGGTAGAGATAGGGGTTTATTTCTGGATGGTAACAGATTGGTGCTACCTCCTGGAAATGATATCCAAGTGGCAGTTAGAGATGAGAGTCTCAATTTCAGGAGAGATATGATAGATTTGTGATTCAACCATATGTATGCATGTGACACAATAAAGGATATCTGTGGCTTTTGCCTGAGTTCCTGTCAAAAACCTTGGGATTTCCTGGGTGATGACATATCTATGTTATTCTACTGAAGTGATTCATGGTCAGCTTCCAGGTAGCTTTAGGGGGGTTACTGGTCATCGGAAAGACCAACCACATGATCAGACAGCTGGAACTGTGTACTACCAGCCCAGCTTCCAGTGACAGAAGTGGGATGGATATGGAGCAAATCACCTGGCCAATGATGTCCCAACTACGTCTATACAATGAAGCCCCAATAAAAACCCTAGACTTGAAGAGTCAGAGTGTACTGGTTAGTGGATGAATGGAAGTGCTGGGAAGGTAATGTGCCTGGGTTCCAAGAAGAGTGGATCCCTGCCATCCTCACAGGCTCTTTCCTTGTGTACCTACTATTTAGCTCTTCCTCAGTTGTGTCCTTGATAATTAAACCATAATCGTATCCCGTTTTCAGATAATTCTAAGAGTTAACTTGATAGATTATTGAAGCTGAAAGAGCCATGGGACCATTTGAAGTTACAGTTAGTCTTTAGTCCTGTGTATGCTCTCTGGGACTTGGGGCTGTTATCTGAGTGGGTGCAATCTTGTGAGAATTCTGCCCTTAACTTGTGTGGCTATCAGCACCCAGGCTTTATCTCTTGCAAGCAAGAGGCATAGCTGATGAGACAACAGACTGTCGAGTAGTTTGGGGGTTCAGACTGCTAACTGGCCCTCAAAGCACATAGAAATTCTCTGATGGGTTAGACTAAGTTCAAGTGCCTGACCATGGACCAATCAACTGCTGTGTGGGAGAGAATTAGAGGTAGTATTCATCTAACATGGGCCAATCAGCAGTGACCTATATTGACACTGAGGAGTTTTTAACCACAACCTTGAGGATGGAGTGAAATTGTGGAGGTCCGTTCTCAAGAAGGCACAGTTTAAAATGCAAAGACCTGGTCAAAATGCTGGTAATAAATAAATAATTACTGCGTGTTCATACCTGAATGGGATACTAGATCGATCACCCCTTCCAAAGCTCAGGGAACATTCCCGATGAGGGAGCAGAACAGGAGCGCTGGAGGATGGAGAGGAGAGCTGTGAGGCACTGCTATTGTGCAAATGAACTCATGGCAGCTGTGGTTATCTGTGCCAGATGGGGCCTGTCAACACGCCATCATGGTTGTGAGGGGCTTGTCCTCTCCTCCCTGAGGATCTCTAAGCAGTTAAAAGTGGCTGGAGAGTTGGGGCTGGAGAGATGGCCTGGGGGTTAAGAGCACCGACTGCTCTTGCAGAGGACCAGGGTTCGATCTCCAGCATCCACATGGCTGCCGAGAACCGTCTGAACTCCAGTTCCAGGGGAATCCGACACCCTCTTCTGACCTCCGCGGCATTGCACGACATGGGTGCACAGACTTGCATGCAGACAGTACATTCATACACATACAGAAATAAATAAAATTAATTAAAAAAAATTCAAAAAAAAAAGTTCCTGGAGTAAAAGGAGTTCTTTTCATCAGTGGTGTAATCACTGATGAGTTGCCTATGCTCCAGGAAATAACCTCCTACCTGTATTTATTCATGGAACCCTAATTAAAATCAGTGGGTCAAAAACAAAAAACAAACAGAAGACATGAATGTGGAAAGGTCTAGAAAGAGGAAGGGGTTCAGCAGGACTGGGAGGGGGATTAAAGAGAGCACCGAGGATGAAGATGTGCTATGTGTGACATTATCAAAGAATAAAACATTAAGATACAGAAACTTAGCTTTTAGGGTCTTGGATTAAAAAAATTTCTAGAAAAGAGAATGAAGGGGAAGTTTCAGAAGACTAAGCTTTGTATCTAATATATTTCATAAAGGATCCTGGAATGGGATGAAGGAGACATAGGCCAGTATCAGGAATAGCTACATCCAGAGCTGACCTCCTTGACTTGGGATATTACACTAAGAGAAATTTGCTTAGGCATGACTCTTTTTCCTGGAGCCTCAATTATATTTACTATTTGAGTGAATCCCTTAAAACCAGAATGATAGGGCTGGGTGTGGTGGCACATGACTTTAATCCTAGCACTCGGGAGGCAGAGGCAGGTGGATCTCTATGAGTTCAAGGCCTGTCTGGTCTACATAGTGAGTTCCAGGCCAGCTGAAACTAAAGGGAGACCCTGTCTCAAAAAGACAAAAAAAAAAAAAAAAAGAAAGAAAGAAAGGCTGAGCACAGGCCAAAGAAACAAGCCACAAGCAGCGTTCCTCCATGGTCTGTGCTTCAGCCAGGCTCAGAGTTCCTACTTTGGGCTCTCTCAGTGATGAACTGTGACCCTGGAGACATAGGATAAAACAAACCCTTTCCTCCCCAAGGTGGTTATGATCAGAATGTTTTGTCACAGCAATTGAAAGCAAATTATAGCACTGGGGAAC
>VZQC01002950.1:660611-674306 GCA_009823505.1 Rhizomys pruinosus
AAATTGGTTTTACATGAAGGATGCTTGTACTCATAAATTATTACTTATTGTTAAAAAATGAAAATAAATAAATAAATAAATAAATAAGTAAAAAAAAAATAATGGATCCTTTGACCCAGGACTCTAGAAATCTTCTCTAAAGGTACTATTGTACCAAAGAAATTTAGAACTTGGTGGATAACTGGGAGTTCTTAAGCACTGACTATCTTTAAGCTGTGTAGTCTCTCAGTACCCAACATGTCAGCAGAAACCACTCTGTGCCAGGTGTTGTCTTTCTCCCTTCCTTCCTTCCTTCCTTCCTTCCTTCCTTCTTTCATTCCTCCCTCCGTTCCTTCCTTCCTTCCTTCCTTCCTTCCTTCATTCATTCCTCCCTCCCTTCCTTTCTTTTTTCCTTCCTTCCTTCCTTGGTTCCTCCCTCCCTCCCTTCCTTCCTTCCTTCCTTCCTTCCTTCCTTCCTTTCTTTCTTTCTTTCTTTCTTTCTTTCTTTCTTTCTTCCTTTCTTTCTTTCTTTCTTTCTTTCTTTCTTTCTTTCTTTCTTTCTTTCTTTCTTCCTTTCCTTTCCTTTCCTTTCCTTTCCTTTTTGTTTTTCTTGCTTGTATTCCTTTTAAGTATCCCAGTCACCACACATCAAAGAAGCTTCTTTTTCATCAGACACAGACTATTACAGAGTACCACAAATGGTCACACACAGACATTGTCTGTGACTTGTCCAAGCCTAAGTGGCACATCTACAATGCAACCTCTAGCCTAATGCTCAAACAACATTGAAGAGATGCAGAGGACACTAATGCATCTCTGAGCTCCCACTGACGAAGCTCCGTCATGCAGCAGAGGGTCAGAAACACAAAAGGGCACAAATTGCCAAAGTGTGGAGATTAGGAGTCTGCAGAGGGTGGGTCCTCAGACAGGACTCCTATATTAAGCTTCATCCACTCGAGGCTCAGAGAACATTGCAGAAGAGGGAGCTGAAAGATTGTAGGAGCCAGGGAGGTGATGCATGACCACATGGAAATGGAATCATATAAGCTCCAGGAACCCTGTTCATATGAACCTACACCAATGCATAGGACCCATGCAAACTCAAGCAGGCAAAACCCAGCATAGAGCCCTGGAAATGAGTAGCAAGCCCTCATCTTAGCAGAACTATTGGCAGCTGATTACTGCTGGGTGAGGAAGAGCTGATCTTAAAGAAGGGACTCTGGATGGGATGGCTAGAACTCCATAGATGAACTTGCACTGAGGAACGTCTGGGGATGATAACTTCATGTAACGGTCCTTGGCACAAATGACAGAGTCTATGAATCCCAGTAGCAGGGCCTGTGGAAGGAGCTAAGGAGGAAGGGTTATAAAGGTGATTAAGATTGATTCAGATGTTCTGTATAACAAACATAAAAAAATCAATAAAAAAGAAAAGTTTTAAAAGATGTCCTAGAAAGAATTGGACTGGAGGGAATATACCTCAACACAAGGCTATATACAGTAAACCCATTGTTAACATCATAAAAAAAACTTAATTGAATTTTTCTATTTTCTCTTGTTTTTTTTTTTAATTTTATTTATTTCTATATGTGTTTGAGTGTACTGTCTGCATGTAGGTTTGTGCACTCGTGTCATGCAATGCCACGGAGGTCAGAAGAGGGTGTTGGATTACCCTGGAACTGGAGTTGTCCTGGAATTGGAGTTTCAGACAGACGGTTCTCGGCCGCTATGTGGGTGCTGGGGATCGAACCCAGGTCCTCTGTAAGAGCAGTTGGCCTCTTAACCGCTAGGCCATCTCTCCAGCCCAAATTTTTCTATTTTCATACAATATATTAGATCCTCTCCCCTTATTTCTTCCTGACAAGTTTAATGTATTCTATTACCTATATAATAAGGCCTAGAGAGTCTAATCTGTGTTCCCTAATGTCACATTCTTGAAAGAGACTGACTCTCCCCATTCTAGCACCATCTGCTGTCAATAGTTCCTCAGGTAGGGCTGGGGCTTCTTACCTACTTCTCCACATCTGTGCAGGGGTTTTGTCTGGTTTGAACTTGCATGGGTTTTGTGCATGCTGTCATCATGGATTTGAGTTCATGTGAGTGACTAACCAGCTGTCTGGAAAACTCTGTTTCCTTCTGGTCATCCATCACCTATGGCTCTTACACTCTTTCTGTCTCCTTCTCTGCAATGATCCCTGAACCTTGGGAGGCAGAGGCTTGATGTGGATCATACTCAGGGATGAGCACTCTGCAGCCTCTTGTCTATGCATTGGCCAGTTGTGAGTTTCTGTGTTTGTCACTATGGGTGTAACGAGTCATTCAGAGTCAGCATAATACTGTTACTGTTTAGTTAAAAACTAGTATTAGGCTCTCCCTTATGTCTTGTTACCTGTCTAGCCACAGGTTCTGAAGTCTGTTATCAATGTCAAATTGGATTCATCCTAAGAAGTGGACCTGAAATCCAATTAGAAAGTGGTGGGTTACTCTCATACTATCCATGCCACTATTGCACTGGTGGTCATATCTTGCCAGGACAGTTGTAGCTCATGGGATTCACAGCTGGGTAAGGGTTATGGTCATATTTGCATTCACTGCACCTTCTAGCACCTACAGCTAACCAGTAGAGGTGACGCTTAGAAATCAGCACCAGCTTGATTTCTTGTTTGTTCTATAGCTCAGGTACATAGTGTCTTTAGCAATAGGGTCTTACTGTGAAATTCTGGGGCAGGGGACAAAAAGCAGGAGCAATTATTACTTGAGAATCAGTCTATGGGACCCGGATAAACAGGCTTCAAGAGACAGAGTCCATTCCTGGGCCAGATGTTTTTTGAAACCTGCTCCAGTGGAAGCCACACCCTTCTTCTCTAAGACCACCTGTTAGCACCTTTCTCCTCTTCTCTTTGGATCAGCTGACTTTCAGTAACTATCTTGTCTATTTCCTGCCTTTCTATCCCTGCTAGTGTCTTGCCTCTGCACTGAATATGCATATTACTTACTTTCGTTGTTGCTGTGATGGATTATCTGACAAAAGAAACTTAAGGAAGGGTTTGAACGTACTGTCCATGTTGATAGGCCAATCATGGTGTGGGGAGTTTGAGACCGCCGGTCACATTTTATCTGCAGTTAGAACAGAAAAGGAATAAGACAGGGAGGTAGAGGAAGATTAAGGAGAGGAGAGGGGAGATAAAAATGATAGTTTTTAATCTCACCTTCCCCTATTTAGTCTGGAACTCCAGCCCAGAGGTGTGTTTCTATAGTGACTCTAAATCCAATCAGTTGGACAGTGAAGATTAGACATCATAAATATTAAGTCCAGTTGCCAGAGTTAGACATGGGTAAAAACCCACTCTCCCTGTCAAGCCTCCTCTATGGAATACGATTTGTTCATTTCCAGCTATTTTCAGGAAAGCTTCATGAAGTGTCTTCCCTGTCTTCATTTCTGACATGATGTTTTCTAACTGTGCAGAATGAAGCCAACACACAGGGAGATGTGGGTGTGAGAACTAAACAGAGTCCTGATATGCTGGAGTTTTGCCTTCAGTTTTCCCAAGACCCAGCTGTGGCCTCCTCCTTTCCATGACTTGAGACATTCTCTCTTTGCTTTAGATTTTTGGAATCTGATTTTTGGAAAGGGTGTCTGTCACTTGCTATAGAAATAAACATAATACTTTCAGAAAGCTTCCTGCGTGAAACAAAGAGCAGAGGACTAATGAGTATTTGTTGATTGTCATCTTAACACTTATTGGCTTAAGTCTTGCTGAGAGATACCATCCTGGGAAAGTATTGACTGCCACAGACTCTAACAAGAAGATGTAACCTGAGGCAATTTACACTTGCAGTACTTGTGAAATTTAAGGTCACTGACCAGCTGGGAGGAAAAAAATGAAAACGAAAGCAAAGGGGCCACCCCATAATGGGGAGAAGATGTAGCTCAGTCAATAGAGTGCTTGCCCAGAATGTACAAAGCCCTGGGTTCCATATTGAGCACTGAATACATTCGCTGTGGTGGAGCATATGTATAATCCTAAAAATTGAGAGGCAGAGTCAGGAGGACAAAAAGTTCATGGTCAGGCTGGAGAGATGGCCTAGTGGTTAAGAGCACCGACCGCTCTTACAGAGGACCCGGGTTCGATCCCCAGCACCCACATGGCGGCCGAGAACCGTCTGAAACTCCAATTTAAGAAGAACTCCAGTTCCAGGGGAATCTGACACCCTCTTCTGACCTCCGCTGCATTGCATGACACGGGTGCACAAACCTGCATTCAGACAGTACATTGATACACATACAGAAAAAAAAAAGTTCATGGTCAATCTTAGCTACATAGTGAGTTTGAGGCCAGCCTGGGCTATGAGAAACTTGTCAGTCAGTCAGTCACTCAGTCACTCAGTCACTCAGTCAGTCAGTCAATCCCAGAAGCTGCCCGTCCTCCCACTCCATGATGACACATAGAAGGACTACCTCTAAGGAACCAGATACCTAATACACCAATACCTTGAACTTGAAATGCTTGGCCTACAAAATTATGAGTGTTGAGTTTGGGTCATATGCAAATTACACCGTTTAAGACATGCTTTTATAGCAGTACAAATAAATTAAGATTGGCTCCCTTTACTCCTGGAGTGTTCTTGTGTCCTGATCTCAAGGGAATGGTGGGCTTTCCTTTCTCAATATGAAGAAGCCATCACAAGCTTCTATGTTTTGCTAAGCTGTGTAGGTAGCAGTGACCAACATAGATCTGTGGTCTAGATGGAGCCTTGGGTCTGGGCAGTGTAGATTAGAGACTGTGGGAGGGAGAGCCAACAGATTTACTAGGGAGGAGAATCTAAGCTTCCAAATCAACGTGGAACGGTGGCATCCTTGCAGGAACAGAGAACTGTGCCAGGTAGAACAGGCCAAATGGAGCGCAAACATCTGCTCCTGTGTGGTGTGTAATAATGAAGTTGTAGCAAACCTAGACCCGATACAAGAAACAAAACACCAGAAATCACATTGTCCCATGGAATCCCATTGTTCTAAAACATGTCAAAAGCAAAAACAAACTAACAAAAAATCAACACCCAGCATCAAAATACTCTGCTGGCAATCCCAGTTCCACCCATGGCATTTGCATCTGTTGAATTTTGATTCTACATCCCATAATACCTTGCTTTACCAATCCATTAGTCCTGCCAATGTCCTAGCAAGGGCCACTGTATAGTGTCAGGATCCATATATCATTCCAGCATGATTTGTATAACCTAAAGTATTCAGTGTAAGAGGTGGGGGTGGGTAGCAGAGCCAGCAATTACCAGCCCTGTCAACTATGGTTTAGTAAATATAAGAACTCCAACATCCACAGCTTCATGACACTTGCATCTGTTGTCCTAGCACCCAAGGGTCTGGCCTCCAGCTGAGAGCTTTGGATCTCATCCCAGATTCAGTCCCCAGCACTGGTCCAGGTGGCTTCTCAGGATATATATGCAGAACTCCAGTGCACAGTCCACATGGACTCTTGGAATTCCTGTGTAAAGCCTGGGTTACCATGACCTTCTCTTCCCCCAAAGGAATGTATATAAACTTATATGGTAATGTAGCTTACTTAAGGAAGTATATTTTAATCGGATTAGTTAATTTTATATTGAATAATCCTGTTATGTTCGTAATTTTATAATAAACATGATTCATTTAGAAAGTCAGTCTCTCTTGGGTTTTGCTTATTATAATACATGTTAGGGAAAAAATATGATTCACTGAAGACCTTAGACCTTCAGATCCAAACAGTGAACCTCCCCAATGAAGTTATGCCTCTCAGTAGACACACTCATATTCTCTCTCTCTCTCTCTCTCTCTCTCTCTCTCTCTCTCTCTCTCTCTCTCTCTCTCTCTCTCTTTCTCTCTCTCCTGTATTTCCTCAGTGTTCCAAGACCAGAAGATCCAAAGGAGTCAACATTCATTAACGAAAGTCCTTCTTCTAATGCGTTGAAGTCAGGGTAGGCAGTACAGAATCCAGTGGTCACTCATCTATATTTAATTCTGTTGGTTCTTTAAGCAGCTTAACATTTACTTTCCATTTATCACTGCTTGTTTTGCTGATAAGAAAGCAAACGTCAGACATTTGAAGTACTCAGCCAGGGGAAGATCTTCTAGCCACCATCTTTGATAAGCCTTCCAGACACACAGACATAGATTTCAAGCTCAGTCCAGTGGCAGGAGACCCAGGAGTTTTGCAACCTAATGTGTTTTTGCAACCTGTGTTAAGGCCTGTCACCACTAATCATCTAGTTTATTGACTATCCAAGGGCTTCATTTCCTACTTGATCCTACCCCTGGCTGGAAATTGGCATGGTGTCATAGTTTCAGGTTGGAGAATAAGAGAGCATATGAAAGGGGACTTAGGAGAGCAGAGCATGTCAGGAGAAGTCTTCTGGAAGCTCACCCCGATTCCTGGTGGAGGGAGTGCTGCTCATCCTGCCTCTATGATCAGGTGATGCCTGGGGTTTTCGTTTCAGTGAGCACTCTAACCAGGAGTCCCAATATCACAGTTGTTTCTCAATGGGGGACTGAAAGCAGCTTATATTTAGATATGCCTTATCGTTTGGGAGACCCTAAAATCAGCTACACCACTTGGAAAGTAAAAAGGAAGCACTATTCAAACTTCTAGGAGGGGCACAGCAGAAGCCAGTACTGTCCTATGTGGCCGCCATCTCAGGAATCAAAGAGGCACAGTCTCAACCCTATTTGGTGCATAGCTTCCTTTGAGAATGGAATATAGTTTATGGACCATCTTCCTGCACATATGTACACAATTTGTATAAAAGACTCAGCAATTCTAGAAACCCCTTTTCCTCCAACCATAGATCTCAAGCTAGGAGACCTTTCAGAGTAAGTAAACAAACACAGTCTGTACATACATCTCCTTCCCAGCCTCCATTACCAATATAGATAAAATCCCAGCCCCAGAATTCCATGTGCTCTTTGGACGAACCTTACATCTTACCTCCAAGTGCTCTCTGCATTTACGTTATTAGTTAATTGCTGAACTTTTCGTGTCTCTTACTCTGTCTTTCCTTGGTTATTATAGGGACAGAGCCTCCCAGTACCTTACCTTCCATCCAGGCTGAAATCTGCACACAGCTCAAGGGAGGTCAGGTAAACCATCCTTGTTATTTCAAACACCAGCCCAAGCTCTATTGTCCCCAAAGCACTCACCAGTGCTTAATAGCAATTGGATTTTCCTTGTCTGACTTCTCTAGGCATGAAGGTGGGAATTCCCATCTACCCACTCACTGCTTTATTGCAGTACCTGAAGACAATGTTGGTGTATAAAAGACACTCCACACCAATGTCCTGAGTGAAATCTGATGAACGGAAAGTTAGCACTGAACTTAATCTATTGCGCTAGGTATGCAAGTTCTTCTGTAGATTCTAGTTCTTCCTTTTGACAGTAAAACTCAGTGAGGAAAATATTGCAACTTCCATTTTATAGATAAGGAGGCTGAGATTTAGAAAGATTATGGAGGGTCCCAAGAGAGAGGCAAAGTGGTGAAGCCAACTCAGACTTGGTTGAAGAATCTGACTCTACCTGCTAAGTAGTGAGATTTTACTGTGGCTTAAAGTCCTTCCTTGAAATATCCTTAGCCGCACACAGGTTCTTCTCTGTCTTGATTTTGATCTCTATTTTGTTTCTTTTCCTGAGCTATTTTTCAGCTGTTCTAACACATCAGGAGATAGACTAATCTGTTGCACACATGCGTGTGCAATGGTACACACACACACACACACAAACACACACAAACACAATTTCTTCTCATCGCAAAATTATAATGAGGTTTGGAACACTGGACCTTGAAATATTTGATTAGAAAAAGTATCACCATGAAGCTATATGGCATTACTCACTTTTTGCCACTCGCTCCCACATAAACAACATCCACTTGCTGGAAATTCAGGTTAGAGAAGCCAGAGACGGCAATTGAGTATTCCAGGCATGCTCAGAGTCACAGCCAAGGAGCCTGAACCACTCTCAGAATGATGCATTGCACCTGTAAGCCTGCAGTGGCACACTCATTTCTCATTCATGAGGAGAACCTGGTACTTCTAGAAAGAATGGGTCTGGGGCAGGCAACCAGGGACTGACCAAAAAGCAACCATGTTGTCAGCCTGAAAGGATCGGATCACCTTCTAAAATAGAGTTCTCGTTGCCTCCCACGCGGAAGCTGAAATATCACCTCATGGAGGGGGGCATGTGAGTGTCTAAACCACCAGGCAGAAAAAAGAATTGGTACGAGTGTCTGCATTAACCTCCATGTTCCCATAAATGCCAGCCATTTGTGTGGTAAGCGGAGCCAGACCTTACTTATTTGTAGTAGGGAAGGGTATTGAAAGTTCAAATGCAGAGCTTCAAATGTGCACATTACGTTATTAAAGATTTCTGATAAAATTCGTTCATTTTGTATGCATGGGCACGCATGCCAGGAATTGAAAAAGAAAGGAAAGAAAAGAAAGGAAAAAAAGGAAAAGAAATATTCTTATCCTCCTGGGGCTGGAGCTGAAGCAGACGGAGCAGGTATGCTTTCTAAGGAGAGTAATGTTTGGTCATTATTTACCAGTACAGAATCAGCGGGGGGGGGGTGCTTCTGAGTCACCCAGTAGGATTAGAGACCTGGAGGTGGACATCCCAAAGCCCCCACAGGTCTGATCACACAGGCTTACAGCAGGATTTTAGCCTCCCGCTGGGACTACAGCACTTGAATCAGAGTCATTCAGGATGTTGGCTTACAGACTCATTCTCCAGAGACTGTGACCATAGACTCAGACTTTGAAGCCCAGGAATGTGCATATTAGCAGTCTCCCTAGGAGCTTCTGACACTCACCCTTTATATGAGTCCTGTCCTGGGGATCCAGATTCTAGAAAACTTAGCCTTGGGATCAAGGACTTTAACTTCTTGTTCATTGTGGTGATTTTTCTTCTCATCATAATTTAAAACCATCTACTTAGGGGTCAGGGAATGTATTAAGAACTTAATTAAGGATTATGAATCAGGAGACCTAGATCCAAACATCCCTTAGGAGTCACAGTAATGTTGGTCAGGTCACTTTGCTCTTGATGCCTCCTTCAACTCTGCCAGGTGAGGAATAACAGCCACCTCTCCGTGTTGTGGAAGGAATTAAACATGATTGGCCTGTGGGGCATTTAGTAGAGTGATTGGCATGGAACAAGATAATGGCAAGGAGGCAATAGTGGTGAAACAGTGGCCCAGAGCTGGGAGGATGGGAGGATGGGGACTGACAGAACCTGACAGGAGTCCTGTCCTCGGACCCCCAGACCTTGCCAAAGTGAGTTAAGGAAGAGGAGGGGAAGGTCACCCAGGGTGTCCTGGATAAAAGGAGCACTCTGGTTTCAGGATGTGAAACCGCAGCCTCAGGTCAAGTCCAGCCTGCCATCTGTTTGTAAACAACATCCAGCTGGGCCAGCCACGCCCCTTTGTTTACAGGCTGTGTACGGCTACTTGCAAGCAACAGCGGCAGAGCTGGGATGCTATGACAGACCATCTGGCCTACAGACTCTAAGATATTTACGAGCTTATTCTTTTCAGAAAAAGTTGCCAATTCCTACCCTAGGGAATTGCTAGGGCTCAAGAGAAGAAACTGAACGAAGAAGACAGAGATGCCAGCTCTAATGTCACATGTGAACAACATTCACAAACATGTGTGTGTGCACACACACACAACCATGTACACCACATGAACCAAACACCACACAAACCACACACTACATACATCACACAAACCATGTATACCACACACCACACACACACACATACACACACACACACCACGATCACATACACCACATGAACCAAACACCATATACACCACACACTACATACATCACACAAACCATGTATATCACACACACACACACACACCACAACCATGTACACCACATGAACCAAACACCACACACACCACACAGTACATACATCACACAAACCATGTATACCACACACCACATACACACCACACACTACATACATCACACAAACCATGTATACCACACACCATATACACACAAACACACACTATGATCACGTACACTACATGAACCAAACACCATATACATCACACACTACATACATCACACAAACCATGTATACCACATACCACACACATACACACACCAGGAACACATACACCACACAAACCAAACACCATATACACCACACACCACATATGCCACACAAACCATGTATATCACATACCACATACACACACACACACACCACACCACATACACATACCACATATCCCACACCCCACACACCCACACCACATACTCCACACACAAATACCACCTCCACAAGAACATACACAAGTTACATACACAAGTATACCCACAAATATACACATAAACACAAATACAAACACACATATACACACAAGCACTCACACACATATATGTATAAGCATATACACATACAAGCGCACACACACGTATCCACACACCAATACACAAACACATGATATGCCTATTCTTGTTTGGATGAGTGTCCACTAAAGGCCCATGTCTTAAAGGCTTGGTTCTGAGGGCAGAGCTATTGGAAGCTGGCAAACCTTAAAGCGGCAGGGCCTGTGGAAGATGGTCAGGTCCCTGGGGGTATCTCTCTGAAGAAGATTATGGGATACCAGCCTCTCCTCTCTCCTTTTACTTTCTGGCTTAAGAGATGAATGATTTGCTCTGCAGCAGCTCTGGCATGGTAGCTTTCCATGAGGCCCAAAGTAGCGTGCTGTCTGACCTAGGACAGGAACTTGGGAACCATGAACCAAAATAAATCTTTCTTGGAGCTCAGCAGTTAAGAGTGCTGACTGCTCTTGCAGAGGACCTGGGTTCGATTCCCAACACCCACATGGCAGCTAAGCACTGTCTTTAAGCCAGGTGTGGTGGTGCATGCCTTTAATCCCAGCACTCAGGAGGCAGAGGCAGGAGGATCTCTGTGAATTCAAGGCCAGTCTGGTCTACAGAGTGAGTTCCAGGACATCTGGGGCTTTAGGGAGACCCTGTCTCAAATATAAATAAATAAATCTTTCTTTTTATAAGTTAGCTATCTTAGGCATTACATGATAGTAACATGACACTTTCTCTCAAAAGCCCTGTAAGGCCAGGAGATGACAAGGATTAGCCTTGGCCAGGGTGACACTTAGACCCAACCTGGCTCTGCCACTTAAGCAACCCTGGGACCTTGGACAAGTCATTGTACTTTCCTGAGCTGTGTGTTCTTTCTGTAAAGTAAGGAGGTCCGACTAGTCTGGGCCACTTAGAAATGTTATGTGTACCCTCAGCACAGGCCTCCGTGTAGGGGATGTTGATTTCCATGTGTCTGTTAGAGATGTAAGGAGGGAGACAAGGAAGAACCGAATGGATTCCTAAACGTTCCTCCAGTCCCTTCAGCACTTGGCTTCAGACTCAGGCCCTGGGAGTAGCATTCTTAATCTCTGCACAGTCTTGGACATAGCCAAGAGGGAAGTGTTGCTTTTGTAAAAATCAACTGAATTATGCCCCTCCCCGAAATTCCCAAGTCGAAGCCCAAACCTCTGATGTGATGGTGTTTGGAAACAGGGCTTTATGGAGATGATTAAGGTTAAATAAGGTCCTGAGGGTCATGTCCTGCTCTGCTGGACCTGGCGTCATTAGAAGAGGAGGGAAGCACTGGCCTGGTCTCCTTCTCTCTCACACTCTCTCTGCCAGATAAGCGCTGCATGAAAACACATCCCTCTTGAAGAGAGGCCTTGGCAACGTCTGGTCCTGCTGGCCCCTTGATCTTGGGCTTCGAGTCTCTCAAATAATGGGAAAGTGGACTTCTGTTTATGCTTCTCAGTCTCTAGATTTTGTTATGGGAATCCAAGCACACTAACATAACTGGATTCCACATTGATGACTGTGTTCGAGAGCTTTGGCTGTCAATTTGACACATCTCAGAAAACGCAACCTCACTTGGGGAATTTCCTCTATTAAAGTGACCTGTGGGGGCTGGAGAGATAGCCTAGCGGTTAAGAGCACCGACGCTCTTGCAGAGGACCCGGGTTCGATCCCCAGAACCCACATGGCGGCTAAGAACCGTCTGTAACTCCAATTCCAGGAGAACTCCAGTTCCAGGGGAATCCGAGACCCTCTTCTGACCTCCGCGGCATTGCACGACACGGGTGCACAGACCTACATGCAGACAATACATTCATACACATACAAAAATAAATAATAATAAAAAAATTAAAGTGACCTGTGGGCATGTCTGTGGTGTTTCCTTAATTGTTGAGTGATGTGGGAGGGTCCAGCCCACTGTGGGTGGTGCTGGTGGTCCTGGGTTGTATAGGAAAGCAGGCTGAGCACGGACCAGGGAGCAAGCCAGTTAGCGGTGTTCCTCCACGGCCTGTGCTTCAGCTTCTGTCTTCAGGTTCCTGCCTCGGGCTCCTGCTTTGGTGTCTCTCCGTGATAAGCTATAAGGTGAAATAAACCCACTCCTCCCCAGCTGGGTGTTGGTCAATGTTTTACCACACCAATAGAAGGTAACTAGAATAAGGGCTTTGTGAGAACTAACCTTGGCATAATCCTTAGCTCATGTGGCTTCTGCAGATGAGGATTAGGAAGGAGGGGTGGAATGCTGAACATTGCTGCGGTCAGCAAACTCTTCAGTGGCATCTCAGCTTTTTCTACCTGTGAGTTGGTTGTTCCTACGTCTGAGGGATGCTCACCATTCCTGTCTCTATTCTATGGATTATGCAAATCAAGGGTCCTTTGAGTTCTGGAGTTGATCAAATTTGAGGTCAAAATCCACCTTTGGCTATGTAACATTGATCAAGTTACCAAACATTACTGATGGACAGCTGCTTTACCTATGAAGTGGGAATAATGTCAGTAACGTTCCAGGTCACTGAGAAGATCAAAAAACAATAGAACATACACAGAACCTCACTCATAAGGCTGTCATTTGCACATATATAGCTTATGAGAGGGTGGCTGCATTGCATGCTGTTTGCTTTGTCACAACTTACCCCAGAACTTAGGATCTTAACTCAACACTCTTTATCAGTTTATATTTTCTTTGGGTTAAGAGTCTGTGCATTGGGTTGTCTTTCTGCCTCCTGTTCTGAGGTTCCTTGCAATGCTACAATGAGTACGTTGGTCTAGGCCACAGTCTCATCTGAAGTCTTGTCTGGGGGCGGGGTCTGCTATTCATCTGGTTGGTGGCAGAATTCATTTTTGTTGTTGCTGTTGCAGCAAGGGATTCATTTTCCCCTCATATCTCTTAATTCCTTGCCATGTTGTCTTCTCTATAAAGATGCTCAAAATATGGCAGCCAGTTTACCACAAATCAAGAGAGAAAGGGAAGAGAAAGAGAGAGAGAGAGAAGAAAGACCATGATCTTTTGTAATTGAGTCTAAAAGTGATATCCTATTACCTTAAGCCGCATTCTATTTATTTAAAAAAATCCAATACCCATTCAGGGATAAGCACTCTGTCACTCCTTGTTCTCTGCACATTGGCTAGTTGTGGGTTTCTGAGTTCATCTCAATCTGCTGCATAAAGAAACTTCTCTGGCGAGAAGTGAGATACATTCATCCTAAGTGTAGAAGCTGCATTGAAGATACATCACTTGGTGGGCCCAGTGGGTGGATCCACACTGAGGACTTTGAGGGACACAAATAATATTCTCTAGGCTATAATACATTATATATATATA